>SZWC01001698.1:138405-154594 GCA_023375785.1 Penium margaritaceum | reverse complement strand
CCCCCCCCCCCCCGCTTCCTCCATGAAGAAATCGTTCTTACCTTGAAGGTATTCTTCCACGTGGTACTTCTGCGATTGAGGCTCGTGCGTCCACGCCTCGCCATTCGCAGCGAGGCCAAACCGTTCATGATCTTCCGCGAGGCGCCCAGCCACGCCGCGTCCGGAGTCCTGTCCTGGACACATTTCGATGTGAATGTAGCTGCTAGGAATTTGCGATTCGTAGTAACGGGAGCTCCTTCTTTGCCGTCAGCCAGACCGCCAGAAAGCGTTCTGCACCTGCTCGGGCCTCGACGCGGTGCGTCGGGCGCGGCGCGTGCGGCTCGCGCGCGGGAGCGCGTCGTTGAGAAGGCCTGAACGGAAACCGAGCGGTGGAGCGATACGAACTGGGGAAGAAATGGAGCGTTGGGGCGCGTGGAGGCTTGTACTTTATGCGGTTGTGCTCAGAATCTGTGGCCTAGGTGCATTCCGGAACCTGTCGCCGTAAGTTTGAGAGTTGATGTTCATAGAGACGCCGAGTCGCGGAAACAGCGACAACCCACTAGACGCTTAGCGATGCTTCCTCAGCCTCTCGTTGGTGGTGGAAGATAGGCAGACGCTCGGTTCGCACCAAGCTCGTGGAGTCGGGTTTCACCAGTGTCTGGTGGTCTGGGCAACTCTTCGTCGGTGTCTGGATGAAGGAATGGCTGCTCGGGATGTGGAACGTGATGCGCTTCACTTCCGTCAGTTTCTCGCTGCGAGAGCGAACAGGAAGCACCAGGTAAGGGTTGCTAGGAACGATAGCTGAGAGGTGGCTTGTGATCGACCCGCTGAAGTGGCGCGGTTGGCCTCATTATCCGAGGACGGGGCGGCCCGGCTCGGCTAGGCCTCGATACGGCGCGCTACTGCTACCATGACCGCGGCCGTCTTCCACGAGCCGAAGGGTCAGAAAGCCCGTCGAGAGAGGAATCAGATTTTCAGCTTTCGTCAATACAGCCGATAAGCAAGATAAACCAGTGCTGTCGATGAGGTCTCGGTGGAAAAGTGATGGTTCAGAGACAAATATTCAATGGAAAATTAATTGGAATCGTTTTTGCTCAGCATTTGAACGAAGTTTATGCAACGACATGCGAAGAAGCGGAAGGTGTGGAAGAAACCGCATCAAGCTCAACTGCTAGGAGCAAGTAATAAGTGCTCACCTGAGGGGGCCGCTGTATTCGATCTTAAGCAATCTGCGGCAGCGCATTCCTCCTCGGACGTGTCAATTGGGGAAGCGGCGAGCGATTTCGCCCACTCCACGTGTCTGCTGACCCACGGCGTTTCGCGGATGGTTGTGGGCAACCGCAACGGAAGGAGGTGACTGACAGCTTCGCCGCGAGAAGCATGCGGGACTGGTGGACTAGCAGTACGGGTGTCGGAAACGTCTGCCGTGTTCGCTGTGTTTTGGCCGCGGCTGGATGGGCGTGAAAAGGAGGTTTTTGCTTTTCACCCCTGCCAGTAGTCCGGGGTATGAGTTGCCACCCGGACTCATCTTTTCTTCGACTTCTCCGCAGTACGTATGTTATCGGACCAAATCTTGCAAGTCTAGCCCCAAAATGTCTACTTCCGCTTTGCTTCAGCCCTTGCCTGAGTTTTCTCATGGACAGGTGACCGAAATCGGGGAGCACTCTAAGTCTCGAGTATGCGGACTCATGATTTGGCATGACACACGTTATCCGCGCTACTTGCGCGGGGTGGAGGACTGCGTGGATCCGCGGCAAGGAACAACTTCCATTTCACAGCCGTGGAGCCGGTGCGTTGAAGCATGTCCACCGAAGTAAGGGGGTGAAAAGGCTTTCCACGCCCATCCAGCCGCGGCCTTTATTTTGGTATATCCTCGGCAGCGCTTAGATCTTCTTTCCATCATGGATCGGGCCATTCCTGGTAAGACGCAACAGTCCAGCCACAAAACTGATGACCGCCATAAAACTTCCTCAAAATCAAAGTAAAAGCCAGAAAAGGAAATGCAAATGAGGTGCCAAAAAAGGTGATATAGATTAATCCAACGTACCACATGTGTTGTTAGCTTTTTGAGGCAACGGATATTCGTGTTTCTTTGAACTGTTTTCCACCCAAAACCTTTTCATCTGATCTTTCAAGTCTGTGCAATCCTACCAGTGTACTGAGTTTACAACCTGTCAGGTTAGAGTTCTCTCTGAATATATGAGAATGCGAAAGAAACAAACACATTCATACTAGCCATCTTCGGCATTACTTCCACCCTCCAAGAACACAAAAAAGTTGGCCGAAAATGGGAAAACCGGAATCCGTAATTCGCTCGTTTCCATCCGTGGCAAACGTTTTCCCGCAAGAACGCCTATGGGGAGTTTGACTGCACGTCAGCCTGCTGAGCGACAGTGCATGTGGGGGAATCTTTTCCCGGTTGTACACGGATCAGCGGCAGGTAGAAATGATACTGTTGTTGCAGTGATTTTCAGGCCAATGAGGACAAGTTTCGGGAAGGATGTGATGATTGTATCCAGACTGGTCAAGGTGGCACCATCATTCTGTCGGGCAAGTGGGGCGAATGTCTGGACTTGAGCGCAGTTAAAAACGTGAGTTTACACTGATGATCGGCAGGTCAATAGATTGGCCCGACGTACGATGGACCCTTCACGAAAGGTCATTTTACTCGTTTGGTGGAAATGTAAACGATTCTTCGCAAGCTAGCAGCGGCATAAAATCGTCATCCATATTGGCCACAAAGTGTCCCCCGATTTCAGATTGAGCCATAATGGACAGCACTCTGCAGCCTGCCTAACTGTTCTAGCAATAATGAAGCGCCTGCCGAGTCCTCGCAAACATGGCCATGAAAACAGCCAAAGGAAAAAAACATTGCACCAGCAAGCCATTTTGAAGAACAGTAAGGTTTTTCCAGGGATTCTTCATCAAAATTGCTCGCTCTTGAATTTTTTTCGTCAACCAAAGATTCCTTGCACAACTAGCTACACTTGGCGATCTCCTAAAGGTTCCCAAAACTAGCTGGTTTTGTAAGGAGACCCTAAAAAACCTGGTGTATCCTAGTAGCTATTTTTGGGAACCCTTCATGTCCTTCTTCATGTGATCTATGAATATCTACGGATATTTCATACTCCACAGTCTGTGCACTACCCTTCTACATTCTAGTTCAAATTCACCCATCTAAATTTCAAAAGTATTAACATGATATCACGGCACGGCAAAAACCTTCAAAACCAAAACGTACTCGCACACACAAGCAACATCATGCAATGCAAGACAAAAATAGTTCACGATGTGGACGTGATCACAGAATTCCAATGCATTCAACAACATTTTTTCACTACAAGCCTACCCTAGTAGGATGTGTAGCAAATTGTGGACATCTCTGCGCTCCAACCCTTGTTTTCCCAACGACTTATGAATCAACGCCTCCAGTTAGGAGCTAACATTTGAAGACAAGATGAACCATCCACACGAAAGGCACAAGGAGTGGAATCATCCACTTTTTCTTACACAAAACCCAATCAGAAAGCTGTAGAAGTAGCAGATCCTCTCATAAAATTAATAGACATTGCAATAAAGTTCTACACAACACTTACTAAAAAAGCTATAGAAGCAAATGGATTTTCCACAAGTAAAACAACCACTACAACAACACTTCACTTTCGACTGACAGAAAAGGATTTAATGACAAAAAATCTTTCCATAATACTAACAAAAAATGTCATGAAATAATGTAACAAACCAATAAAAGATGCAAGAATGGCAGAAAATATGTTCGCCATGGCAGCATGTAATACTATAGCTTACTACGCCAATTTGGATAACGAAGCTAGAACAAAACCAGACTTATTAATGGAGGCAAGAGAAGGTTTTCCAAACTTTCAAAACAAACCAGCAAAAAAATGATTTGTTGTACATTTTTTCCGCAATGGGATGGTTGATTGCTAAAACTCCCCACACCATTCCACTTGATAAAGCTTGAACAATGGCAAAGCAACATATGCAGCTACTAAATGTAGCAACATTGTTTGACAACAAAATACCTTAAGATCCTAGACTAATGCAGGATTTATCTTGAACTGCGATCGAGTTATTGCACCATTTTACATCAATCTAGTGGAAAGTCATAGAACAACAATAGATTTGTACTCACAAGCACAACATTCTTCTACAAAAGTCTACACAATGTCTACATAGAAAGTTGGAAAGGTAGGCTTGAAGCTTCTTTATTGTTGACTATGTTAGCCTCATCATGCACATAATCTACAAATGAAACTGTAGCAAAAGAGTGTGAAGCAATTCATGTATCAACAAGAATAACACCATCATCTAGAATGCAAGTTGAAGAGGGTAGAAAAAAAACATTTTTGATCTAAAAATGGAGGCAAACATTGCTACAAATGTGTCTCTAAGACAAATCAACAAAGCTTGTAAAACACACCTTTTCCAAAAATTTTGAAAACATTTACCAGTTTACACATTTGCATGGCGAGCAAAACCATTCACAAAGATTGCTCTGTGTCACAAAAAACGCTCTTATACCTCCATCAACAACCTTTTTGAATTGTTTAACACTAAAAAAAGCGTCAAAACCATCCTTTACAACATTTCCCCAAGGAAAATCTGTCAATAAAAGACAAAAGTGTCACAGAGAAAACCTTCAAATTCTTGCTCCAAGAAGCCAAGATATAAGAAAATATAGAACTAAATTTGGGAGTAACGTTTTCTTCACTAATGCTACACCTTTGCATGTGAAAGCCAAAGACACCTATCGCCACTTTCTATGGAGATGGAAGTTTTTGTAGGAAGAATGGTAAACAAATGGTGAATTTGAAGGCACCTAAGCTTTTACTTCTTCAAATAGGTTAAAAGAGCAACCATACTACCCTTATACAATCGAAATCGCTCTTCAGGGTAGCAAACTGTGAGTTGGAAATTTTTCAAACAACCACCTTTGCAACTTCCCATTCAATTACTCATCAACTGCTTTCTAGACTTCATCGATCAATTTCACCAACATCCTTGTGTTTTTTTTAAGATTCCACATACCCTTAATGAACAAGAAATTTCAGCAATTGTAAGAGGATATTGAAGTGATTTTTTTCCTATAATTCAAAGCTAACATAGTGTTTGCCCACACACATTACGGGGGATAGGTGCTCTACATCAATTGCACTATTCACCGTCAAGGAAACCTTTAAGTGGTAAGGCATGGTGGTTGGAAACAATGGAGCAATCTATGTTGAAAACTTTGTGTGGATGACCAACAACACAACCATTGGCGGCTACTTTCAATCACCTAAGGAGGTTGCCAAAGACTAGTGACTTGTACGAGTAAACATCAAGAGGTGTCGACACACTTGATAGTGATCGCATAAGCAAATTCACTTCGTGACTTGGCTATCAAATAGTTTGAAATTGGCAAAATTCGTAGATTTGGTACACATAAAAATTAAAAAGGGAGGAGCAAGCAAAGTATTTCTTGCAAAATCCAAGGAGAGGAGAAGGGAAATTTGATAAAATTCATTAGATGCCCTAGACTATACTTATTTGGTGTGGCACCATGCACGCCATGTTAATGTCTAGAACAAAGACTACATCTGCTCTCCAACAACCATGAACAAGTTACCATCATACTTTGAAACAATATAAAATGTGTCTTCAAGTCAAGAATCCCCCGGAAATTCTCAAAACAACCTTCTTCAATATCGCCCTTGATCAAATGATAAGGGTTGTTGTGGTTGACCCAGTTTTAATGGCCGGGTCTAGTTAAAACTCTTTATTTGTTGTATTTTATATACTTGGGAGGGATAGCAAGTACACCTCCGTAAAAAACACTAGAGTTCAATGCACCATAGGCTGAGAATGGCATGGCATGAATCCTGATTTGCAAAGATTAGGGACTTGTGCATGTCAGGGACATGTAAAGTATTAAAATGAAGGAAATGTAGATGGGTATATTTGGGTGTTGGGTTCTTCACTAGCACAACACCAACAAACCAGAGGCCCAACATAGTATCCGACCCCTCATGCTTTGTGAGTCTTCGGCCTTCTCCATTTTTGGTAAGGTTAACACTTGGTGCAATGGGAGGAACCAACCAACAAATGTAAATCAACAAAGACATGTACAATACGTTTTCACGACTTGAAGCCTTGATGCGCATCTACTCTAAACAATCTAAGTAGCAATTGAGGAGATTTGGATTCTTTAGGTGCATAAAGCAATGCTCTGCAAAAAGATGACAACTCTCGAACGATCTCCAAATTCAACTAGCATTTCTCGAGAAGTTTTTTTTTCGTAAAATCAAGGTGACCAAATATAAGCACGTGGCTAAGTAGTTTGGAGGTGTAGTTACTTATGTTGGGGTAAGAAATGAAAAACAAACTGAGCTCACAACTTTCCTTTTACGTAGTCTGATGTTAAGAGAATGTGCACTTGATAACAGACAAATGACTGTAGGCCTATTGATTTTGCAATCAATTACAAATGCATATTGAAAATTTGCAAGACATAATGATTTGCAAAACTTGATAAAAATCCACAAAAACATCAAGCCCAGCGAAGGTTCCTTGAATCGGCATAATCCACAAACGATATGGAACGAAGGATCATTCTACCTTGGCATCATAGGTAAAAAAAACAAAATTTGACTCTTATGTAGTGACCCACGATGTAACAATAGTTATGGGAAAGAGGAGAGATGGAAGGAGGAGAGGACATTATGATTGCAGAAAAGGCACATGTTTTCTCTCAACGTGGCCAAGAGGTACGTAAAATGTGGAGCTTAAGCATGGCGAGTCCACGTGGATTTAGGAAAAGCAGAAGAAATAACAATTGCAAACATGACAACGTCGGTTTCATCACTGGACAAGTTTTGAGTAATATCAATCAATTGGGAAGCAATAATCAATTAGTTCAAATGGTTTTTTCCTCACGTACTACCAAAAGAGTTGCATTCACAACAAAAATTGACAATGAAATTCTTATGAAGCCATGTTATGGACTGGAAAAGAAGAGGAATAGTGAGATGAGCAATCACAAGTTGACGAAACTAAAAAAACGCTGGTTAAGATGCTCGTCTAATAATTTATTCAACCTTCTACACCACCAGATGCAAAAAAAGAAACCCATCAAAACAAAGATATGTATGGACTACCGAGCATTGAATTCACTCACCATCCTCAATCACTACCTTCTTTTACGAGGAGAGAAGTTTTTTACTAATTGAAAGGGGTAGAATCTGTACCAAAGTTGACGTACGGATTTGTGGTCATTAGATTTGTGTATTTGATATGGACATCATGAATACATCATTTTGGACTGATACAAGCACTAAGGGTTCACTTTCATGTCATTCAGAATAAGAATTGCTTCGGCAACATTTATAGCCGTGATGAATATCACATTGTGCCCATGTCTTGATAAATTTGTCATGTACGACTTTGTTATCCTAGTGTATAGCTGCATTTCGAAGGCACAAAATGGACATCTTCAAGGATTTCTTAAATTTCTATCCAATAACAAGTTTTTTTGAAAGATATTCAAGTACAACTTTGTTCATTGTTTGATTGAGATCCTCGGCCACATCATTGGCAGAGTAAGAATCACCATGTATGAAAAGGGTGGAGGTGGTCATTGATTGATCAGTGTTTACTAATGTTCACGAAATCCAAGTGTTTTTAGGCGTCTACATCTAAAACATTCAATTTGTAAGGGACTTAAAACTAGTGTGAGCGCCTCTTTCTAACTTCACTAGAAAAACCAATGAAAGGAATAAAGAGAAAATAAACAAGTGTTCAACTCTTTAAGAATCTCTTTCTTCGTAAGCGCTAGCCTTACAATTGGCGGATGCAACAATGAACTACATCATGTCCATTGACACGTGTGATTGCACCTTTGGAGCAGTTCCCCTCGAAAAAGCTATTGTACATCAACAATATGTGTTTACATGGAGAAACGTGCACAAGCCAAAGCTAAAGCATGTAATGAATGAGAGAGATATGCTAAAGATTGCGCATGCATTCAATATATGGCGATCCTACATAGAAAGTAGATCATGTACTGTCTCTACCATGTACCAGACACTACATAATCTAAGGACACAACCAAATATGAGTTGTGGAAAAAATCAATTCACGAAGTTCTTTCAGTTTGAATACGACTTAAAAATTGACTACTGACCTTGAAGAACTCATGCGCTGAATGTCTTATGTCAAGAATAAAATTGAATGGATGAGATCAACACGTTCTATATTGGAGAACCTTACGAGGCTATTCATAAAAGGTTATGAGGAGTTTGGTGGGTACAATAAGACCAAGTTGTGGATCAATGAACTTTGCTATTGACAATGATTGACTAGCCTAATTATCATCGCACCAAAGGAAGATAGAAAAGATTCTATTAGTGGAATGTCTTGACATAGATCTAGGAGATTTGAACAAGGAAAAGATTATGAAAAACGTCGGCAAGATACTATTGTTGGGAGACTATTAAAACTCTTGTAACAGCCTTTACCAATTTTATGAAACATTTGCGAATTCCAAAACTACTTCCACTATACTACTTAGTTGTGTATAAATTCTTTATTTTAGAAGTGCTCTGGGTTAAGAATAGCATGGAATTTGCGAGAGGAGTACTTGTTATCTCTAAAGGGTTACGATAGACTCCTTTTTTTGGCAATCACATGTTAAAAAATTCTCACTTCATCAAGACAATGGTCATTTTCATTGCAATGTTGTCTTTAGAGCTGATCATATGCACGGCGTGTTATGTACCATCATCAGTGACAGAGATATTCAATTTATTAGCTATATTTGGTTCAACCTAATGAGGAATTATGGCAATCCGATGTAGATATCAACGGTGTTCTATCCTTCAATTTATTTGCAAATGGTGTAAAGGAATTAGACGCTTGAATAGATTCTTAACACATTATGTGAGCCGGGTTGCATCCATAAGGACACTAAGTTGTCAACCGCGAAACTTGCATTATGTTCTTCCACTTTCA
This sequence comes from Penium margaritaceum, assembly GCA_023375785.1. Taxonomy (NCBI): domain Eukaryota; kingdom Viridiplantae; phylum Streptophyta; class Zygnematophyceae; order Desmidiales; family Peniaceae; genus Penium; species Penium margaritaceum. Next base: position 145,606 of record SZWC01001698.1, on the reverse strand, counting down.
TTTTAGCTAGTAAAATACCTTTTGGAGTGGTACATGGTAAACTTTCGGTTGGATAATCGAGTGCAAGAAACATCCTTGCAGCTGATATCCACCGTATGGGCTTTGCAACATTTTGAGAAGACATAAGGCATACCCTAGCAAAGATATTAGGAGCCATGAAGCAAGGATCTTGCCAACATCACATTAGTGACGTGCAGTACTAACAATGGGCTTCTATTTTGTGTTTTGAAAATCAAATGTTGAGAAGAAGACTTTGTGAAGCTCAAATACACGTGGTTCGGAATGTTTTAGATTGAGAAAATGGAAACCTTTGATGTTGATTGATTCTCCTAGACTGATAAGATGACCATTCATCTCGTTTTCCACATTATCAAGCTTTAGCATTTTGACGACCTTTGTACAAGTTTTCCTAATAAAGACGTCGCACCACCACCTCTTCTACATGTGGACGGGGAAACAAAGCACTTGATTGAAGATATACTTGGAAATTAGTATTGTTATGTTGCTATGTTGAGGGTCTTTTAGCCAACTACCGCAACCGGTGGTGTTTCGTTCCATGGATTTCGGACCATTGAAAAACTTCTAGAATGGTCAACAAACATGTCGTAGTATTTTCAAATGTTTCCATAATTTGTTTGTAACTTCTAGACAAGCTTGTATACTTATAGAACCATTCCTCGATGTTCTCCTATTCCCTCAACTTCTTGGTGGAGCTTCTTGTGGTAGCTACCCACAGAATATCCTCATAAGTGTCGCTTACCTCAAGCGCTGAGGACAGAACATATGCCTCATTTTTGTTCGTGGTATTTTATACTTGTGCACAACTCACGAGAGAGTTGTCATCTTAGTACACTTACTGCACATTACTAATTATCCAAACTATCTTAAATCCTCAAATTTCTCTTTGTTTTTGCACCTTATCCTTTTTAACCACTTACTTTCCACTTAGCGTAGCATTAACAACCTCATGATGAAACATGTAGAAATTTGAGTTATCGATGTTATTGTTGTACGAATCTTAGGACAACTCTTAGTACATGGATGGGAACGGATGGGTGGAAAGTTGAGTTTTGAGTACTCAACTTCACATAACCACTGGTGTGTGTGGACGATTCAGGGCAAAAGGGCACACCTTGGATGGCAAAAGGGCAAAAAATGTATGGCGAAACAGCATGACTTGAGTAACAAATCAATGATGTGCCTCATTTTTTTCACTTTTTTTGACTGAAAACTGTGTAGTAACAACACATATATCCTTCCATTTGTGTTTACAGAAGGAGTTAAATTTTGTGTTCTTAAGTGCTTTTTTGGTTGACTAGTAATGTCTAAACAAGGCGCTTTCATGGTCAGAACTAATTTTTGGCCTAGGAAACAAAGGAGGCTGCAAGAATGCCCTTACATGATTACTTAGAGGGGCTTAAATCACTTAGTCCACTATTCCTTGAATTGAATTTAAAAAACAGCGTATGCCTTCAAATTCCTTCTAATGCTTAGAGATTTTACCTGTGCATGTTTTAGCTTCTAACATCACAAGCCAATGCCTTAGGAAGAACCTCTCACAAAGGCTTGTGCCTTCTTCATTGCAAGGTAGTGGTGCTAGAAGCGGTCTACTCTAGGTTTCATTTTTTGGACCTAGTCTCAATGAATCTAGAGTAGGTGCCTTATGGATCCACAACACTACATTTGTGGCTATATTTGTACACCTAGTTCAAAGAAGTCTTCATCTACTTCTTCATATGATGTATGAATATCTATAGATATATCAGATTCCATGGTGTATGCCTTGCCCCTGCAAATTAAAGTCCAGATTCACCCATGCACACTCCACAAATTTGAACACTTGTTACACCCTTCACATACATGAGTGCCCAAACTTTGTAAGTAGGCATCCATGTCATTACATTCTTAGCCTATCCTGTATTAAACTCATGATTTAGACATTGTCCAATAGAGGCTATGTTCGCCGACTGCATTGACCTCTGGTTTGTTGAACCAACAGTTTTTGAAAAATTCAAGCATAATCCACAATGGTCAAAAGCATTCATAAATGATATCAATGTTTAATATTCCTGGTTTGATATCTTGACGATCCTACATCTCTACAAAACTCCTTGATATTCTCAAAGGCGCTTGAATTATTGGTTTAAATCCTTAAAGGAGCAACTAACAAGAGAACATCATAGGCATCACTTGTCTTGAGAGCCAAAGACGCAACATGTGCCTTATTCTCATTTTCAGCATCATAGTTATGCTTTTGACCCACTTAGCACTCTTCATCAAAGTGAACTCATTTCCTGACAAAAAAGTATCTCGTTGTCCTAAACCATCATATCCTCTTTTTTCCTGCACCTCATCTTTGTGAACCACTCACATTTCACTTTGTGCAACACATGGTATTAAAGTGGAGGAACGTTGAAGGGGCAAGTAACACATGAACATATTAAAAAAAACCCTTAGACCAATCCTCAGTGCATCTTTAGAATTTAGAAGATGGCAAACTTCACTACGACAATAGTGAACAAAGCAAGCGCAATCAATGAAAAGCAAGAGTCCCAAAAAAGTATTAAAGTGATGGATGATCAGTAAAATTTGAACACCAGCGCACTACACACATTCCACACTAAAGATATAACCTTTGTAGGAAATGGTGCAACACTCACAAACAGAAAGGCCAACCCCTTCACAAAACCCTCTAGCTTTGTGAGATATTTTCGTGCGTTGTTATCAGTTGGGTCAATAGTTGGGGAAATGAGAGGCACCGGCCAACAAGTGTGAATCAACAAAGACATGTACAACAAGGTGTTGAGACTTGAGTTCCTCGATACCCATCCAATCTAAGAACTCAACGTGAGGATGGAGGAGATTATGATCTCTTGTCCGCGTAGTGTAGTACTCACCAAGAAAAGTTTAACGCCCTTGAGTGAGCCAGAAATTCAACTGAAACTTCCTAGGACGTTCGTTTCCGCAAACTCCAAGGGACAGAAATTTAGGATGTGGCTAACATGTTTGGAGGTGTAATTTACCACTGCTGGGGTCAAGAATGATAAGAAGAAAATAACTACGCGGCCTTGATTGTACGTGGTCCGATCTGAAGAACATCGACCTCCATAGTTGACGATCGACTACATGCCCATTGACTTTGTAAACCAGTATGACCGCAAACAAGATATTTGCACGATGTAACAATGTAAAGAACTTACCCAATGATGGACCAAAGAATAATGCATTTTCAACATTCTATGTACAGGCAGAATCCACAAATAGACTCAAATGAAGGATCTGTTTACCTAAGCATTATTAGCCAAAAACAATATTTGCCTCTTGTCCAATGAATCACAATGTAACGGAGATTAAGGGAAGCAATTGAGGTGGAAGAAAGAGATGAAAATACGTGAGCCACAAAACTTCAAGTAACATCTCTTAACGTGGCTAAGAGGTACCTAAAATATGGAGCTCAAGCGTGGTTAGTCCACGTTGAGATAGGATTAGCAAAAGAAATTGCAACTACCAAGATGAAAACATTGGCCTCATCACTTGAGAAGTTTGCAGTAGTACGAGAGAAGTTGAAAGCACTCATTGAGAAGTTCGGATGGTTGTTTCTTGACGAACTGCCTCAGGAGCTACCATCACAAAAAACCATTTCCATAATATTTATCAAAGCCATGTTATAGAACGATAGTGAAGGGGACAAATCATATGAGCAATCAAAAGTTGAACGAAATAAAAAGAAGCTTGAAAAGATTCTCTTCCAAGAATTCATTACACCTTTCGCGTCACCATACATGAGACCTCTACATTTTGGTGAAAAGAAAACAATGCAGTTACGACCATGAAAATGCCATGAAAATCGGTGAGGAGAGAAGGCAATGGAGGAGTGGGTGGGCGGAGACCATTTCACCTAGTTTCAATTTACAAAACTTTAAGGGCCTCAGATGACGATGTCATAAACAGGGCGAGTGAGACTCGCACTCCCACTCCCCCCTTCCTAGCTGTGGCCGATCTTGCCTATAGTTCAATACAAGTGCCATGGCTAGGAAAGGGTGAGTGGGGATGGAATTTCCCCCAACTCTCCACTTAATTCACCCACTAGTGGATGGTAACGGGGGAAAACACATGCCCCCACTGGCGGACATCATTCTCGCTACGGTGAAGCAATTATTTGCCTCATTTTTTTCACTTAGTTCGATGCACATCATGGAGTCAGAATGCATACATCCCTTCACTACAGTTTATGCAAGGAGGTTAAGAGAAGATGTTTATTGCTTTTTTGATTGATGACTAGTGTTGGGTTGGGGTACATTGACAGTCTTCTTTTATTGCTTCTCTGTAGTCTAGCATAGCGGACAGCGACCGGTGGTAGTGATGGCATGGCTGGTGGGCTGGCCCGTTTCACCAAGTTTAGGTTCGCAAAACTTCGTGGAGCCTCAAATGATAATGTCAGTAAAAGAGAGCGGGACTCGCATTCCCACTCTCCCCTTCCCAGCAGTGACCAAGATGGTTTGCTCGCTTTCAATGGGCCGTGTCCAACCTTGCCACATGTCTCTCATTTAGGTCTGTGACGTTGTTCATCACCCTCGTCCACGTCCCCCCCTCCCCACTTGTGTGTCGCCGCCTTTTAAACCACCCCATAAAGAAGATTTGGGGACACCGAAGGCGAAGGCTCAGTTGCCAAGTTTGTCTCCAACCGTAACACATTTCCTCTCCTTAACCCACTGGCCGCGGCTTGACGGGCATAAAAAACGCTTCTATTCATCCTCCTCCCCCCCTTCGTGGTCGGTTTCGTTTCATGTGAAAGAAACGAGACATTTTGTCGCGCAATGTGAATTTTTTTGTGGGTTCGTCATTACGGTGGTGAAAACCACCGTATCTACAGCAAACTGGAGTTCCTGGCAGACTTCCGAATTCGAAAGCGACGAAAATACATCGGTGACATCATGTTGAGGAGGAGGGTGGATTGGAAGGTCTTTTCATTCCCATCCAGCCGCAGCCTCTGCCTCGCTCTCTCCAGCTGTCGTCCGTGCTGCCAGCAACGCGCCGAGATGCTGCTCTGTGCACTCTGCCCTCTGCTCTCCACCACGCGGCGATGAGAGCATCCTTAGCAATGCCGAGCCAGGGCAACGCGTTGGGCCGCGGGGCTCTGCCAGGTTTGCGGCGCAGCCAAAGTCACGCATTGCCAGGTCTGGCTGAACTGGCAGTCGCATCGAGGCTGCTGATACCTTCGCCTCCTCCCTCCCAAACGACGCGACTCGTATCGCACTGTGGTGATGCGATGGTTGTTTGAGTCACTCACCGCATCGTCAAAGTCAAAGTGAGTTGGTGTTGTCGGACACGTCTGGCAACCAGCGTCGCATGCCCCCCTTCCTCCCCACCTTCCACCCACTCCCTCCGGTCCCGTACAACTTTCGCTTCCGAATGTAGTCAGAATGCGGTCCGTCCGACCAGCGAAGCGACTCCGTCGGTCGACAGCGGCCGTGGACAACCTCACGACTTCCAAGCCTGTTTTTCAAAGTTCTTTCTTTTCCGCGTCATGCGTGTTCCTGGCCAGACCTCGCCAAACCGCCCTCCGCTGGGCGACGTGGACTCCTTGAGATGACCACAACCGCCGCCAGCATGGTGTGATACGGCGAGACAGGACAGACATCTCTCAGCACTCTGGCACGACTGGGCAGACAGATAACCAGCACGGCCTGAGCCTATGCGTAAGCGCTCCGTTTGCCTCTATACCTCTGTGCGTCTGCGTCATGAGGACCTCCGGTCTCTGTACGAATCGTCGTCCGTTCTAGAAGCAGCAACAGCAACGGCAGAACGCTCACCAGCAGCCAGTGAAACAGCAGCGAAGACAGCAGCGGCAGCAGCAACGGCAAGAAAAGCAGCACTACCAGGAGCATCAGCACCAATTCCAAACCAGCAGCAGCAGCAACAGCAGCATCAGCAGCAGCAGCAGCAGCTGTCGGGCGTCGGGCCCGACAGCCGAGAGATTTAAAAGCATGACAGACCCTGAGCAAGTGGAGGAGGAACGGCAGTGGGCAGAAGAGGGGGAGGAGGGGGAAAGAACAAAGCCAGTGTCAGGAGCTATGGAGGCGCCAAGTCAGGATGTTCCTGCAGCCACAACCTCCACGACCCCGACGCATCACCCAATCTCTGACAGACGTGGCAAGGAGTTTTTCCTATTCGGCAGCCACATCATGATTCCACCATCTGAGGAGAGCTTTGCGCATCCTGGCGGCCGGATTACAGCACCATCTGGAGGCTCGCCGCCTCCTCCTCCTCCTCCTCCACGTATCCCTCACCCCCGTCCCCATCTTCGTCCTCCTCCACCTCTCTTCAGTCCTCCTCGAAGTCGAGGCCTGACGAATGATGCTTACCCTGCTCAGCCTCCTTCTCATGCTGTTGCTCCTGGACAAGCATCTGCGGATGCTAACAATGATGGTGGTGACTCACAGGCTGCTACGTTTCAGCCTGGAAGCGGAAACTCCCCTGGTGGTGAAGAGGGGCAAGAAGCGCAGGAGGATGAGGAGCTTGAGGTCGAGTCTTCAAAGCAGCAGTCTGAGCGAGCTCACACACACACACCCATGCGTTCGACAACGTGGCCTGCTGGATTGCTCACAGCTGATGTCAACTTCCTGCAGAAAACTTACAACCATGGTCAGCACCAGCACCAGCACCAGCACCAGCATCGTCAGGCACATCATCACCAAGCACCGCACCACCAGTCCACAGACCACCACAGACATCCCTTCCACCTCCACATCTCTCAGAGGGACAGGGTTCAACTCGGCATGGCTGCGCGGGGTCTGCAAGAGACCTTGTACCGCCGCAGCCCAACGCATGGGTGCCAGGTGGCTCGGAGCAGTTTCAACGGCGAGGCAAGAGGGTGCCACAGGGCACAGGATGAGGAGCCGGACTTGATCGTTCTGCCCTCTCGGCAGCCCTTGCTGCCTCTCTTTCATTCCAGCCATGGAAGTGGCGGACAAGCAGAAGCTTCCCTTCATCCTGACATAGAGTCCCAGAGATAACTTCGTGGCGGACACACAGAGTGGAGCCTGTCACACTGCAGTCGTGCTGATGCCGTGCAGAATGCTGATGTCCTTGACATGCCTCCAGAATCGTCTGGTGCCCATGAGCGTGGAAAGCCAGCAGCTAAAGCTCATGGAGGGGAAGGAGAAGGGGTTGGTGGTGGTCGAAGAGGAGGAGGAAGAGG
>SZWC01001698.1:111923-133111 GCA_023375785.1 Penium margaritaceum | reverse complement strand
GTGAGTGTGTGTGTGTGTGTGTGTGTGTGTGTGTGTGTGTGTGTGTGTGTGTGTGTGTGTGTGTGTGTGTGTGTGTGTGTGTGTGTGTGTGTGTGTGTGTGCCCACTCTGCTGTCCTCTGCATGATCTGATGTACCTGCACCCACTGTAGAGCCACCACCATGCGCTGGTTCAGGAGCGCCCACAACGGCCTGGCCATATCCTCTGTGCCACTGTACCAAGCCAACTGCTGCTAAGAAGCCTCCGTCACTGTGAGAAACACCTCACCCAGTCCATGCAAGAAAGCTCCCAGTTTCTCTGTGGAAGGGAACACAAACTCCAAGCAGTCTCGCTCCACCTTCTGCCGCCACTTCTCATTTTTCCTCTCCTTCTACAGAGCCACCCCCGGCCGCAGCAACGAATCCTGTCCAAAGGACGGCCGCTGTAGATCTGTAATAACCACATCCAGCACCAGCATGTGGCCTGTTCCCGTGTCAAGGCACGCAATGTTCGGACAGCCCTCTGGCAGCACATCCCTTGACTCCTCCATCACCCCGTTCATGCTGGTTTCCGGCATCACAGCTGCCAGCTCCTGCACCACTGTGTCATGGATCGCCCCACATGCACTGAAACACATGCTGCGGAGTGCACAGTTGGTTTGGAGCCCCTGCAGGGCAGGTACAAACCTGGGTGTGCCAGAGATGCGCAATGGGAAACCCCAGCCGGAACCAGCACACCACTCTTTGGCTGTGATGTACAGTTGGTCGGCAATGGACCTGGGGTGTGCCAGGAGCAAGTCCCCACTGTGCTTCCTATTGATCACCATCAGCCGCTGCAGCTGCGGCCGTGCATCCGACTCTGCAAGCATCGCTGGCACCGCTGTCCATAGCTCATCCAGCTGCCACTCATGAAACTGGGAATATAGGTCTTGGAACAAATGGCGTGAACTCCCCTGCTCACACAAAGGGTGATACCGAGTCCAGACTTGTGATTATGGCCTTGGAATTGGACTCCGAGTTCTTTTTGGGGCGTGGAATTGGAACGTGAGATGAGACTGCAGAACTGCGTGTCTTGGACTCGTGATTTCATCTAAGAAAGACTCACAAGTATCTTCTTTCTGTACTTGCAAGACCTTCATACAGAAACTTGTGAGGCTGTGATCTCTAGAATCACAAGGCCTGGATATCTTCACTTGCGAGTGTGTTCATCTTTCATTGCGAGTCCACCAATGTCTGCCACTACCTATAAATGTCATTTCCTGTTCACACAAACTAGTGTTACTTGCTACTTACTACGTTTTCCACTATGCTACTGAGTTAATGATGTTCCACAATGTATTCAACACCTTTTCATCATTGTCTGGGAAAACTTCATCATTCTCTATGTCATTCTGACACATGTGAGGGTATACATACGATACAACACTCTTACTACTGCTTCATGAGTGGTAAACAAGATTGCACGTTGCACTAGTGATACACTATACCAAGTGTGTACCAAGAGAATAAAGCAAAAGGAGAATGAAGGAAAGGATGAAATACATTCTTGCGTTTGGTAGTGATATCCAAGTTGGAAAGTAGCACCAAGAAAGCAGTGCATGTCAAGTGTATGTAACAAGATGGCCTAGCTAATCTCCATCACATCGTCATCCACATTATCATCCTCTGTGCATGCTCTCCCTTCTTCCTCATTGTTTTCATCATCCTCTGCATCCACCTCTGCCTCCTCCTTGTCCTTTTCGGCATCATCAGATGCATCTCTGGCATCCAGCACATCGTCGACATCCTCCTCCGAGTCCGGAAGGTTTGCTTCATGCAATAAACCCTTCCTCACCTGTGCTATCCCCTTGTGCACCTCTCTCCTTCTCAGCCCCTCCTTCCTCTCCTTTTGAAGGAGCTCAACCGACAGAGTGTTGTTCGGAGAGACTGGAAATTCCACCAGCGCAGGGTAGTCGATCCAGGTGTTTAGAAAAAGTAGGTCCTGTTCAGTGGTGTTGAACAAGCTATGCCACATGTCCCTCACAACAAACCCACCCAACAAGAAAATGTGCTCAAATGCAGAGGAGGTGGCAGGCACAGCAAAAATGTCAAAGGAAGTTGAGAGAAAGTGTTGGATACTTGCTCTCGTGCTCCTTGTAGAACTGCAGAACGTTGCACTTCATACCGTCATGTGCATACTTCTTGCAGTTCTCAATCTCCTGCTCCAGTGAATCTGGAACCACTTCCGTGGGCTCTGACTCCGGCTCCTTGTACAGACCTTCGAGGGTGTCCTTGAGCGCCATGTCTACCATGCTCTTCTTTGTGCACTTCGCAGGATGGCGCTTAGCCCAGCTTCCAGCTGCACTTGCGTCCGTGGCACTCCGAAGGTGGCAGCCAGCGCCATTGCTTGATGATGCAGATGAACTGGAGGAGGCATGGCTAGTGTTGCTCCTGATGCATGTGGCATCAGCTGAGGTGATTGCACGGCCACCAGCTTCCCTTGCTTGGATGGATGTGGCAGCATTCTCTTTGAGCACGCTGCCATCTGCATCATCGTCTGCTTCTGCAGCAGCTGATGCCGTTTAACTTACCACCACTTCAGCAACAGATGCTGCTGCTGCCTCCTCCTACTTATGCTGCACGCGGGTGAAGTATGGCTCCAGCTCCACCACGATGCGCACCTTGAGCTCCTCAACAGACTTGGTCCCCAAAAGCTTGTGCACTTGGTCAAGTTAGTGCAGGAAAAAATGTGGGTCGGCGAAGGTCATGCCACAGGTTGCACTTCTGCCTATCTCCCCCCCATCCCCCCCCATCCCCCCCCTCCCCCCTCCCCCCACCCAATTACCATTTTCATGTGCATTTGCATTTGCATCTGCATTTCCATAGCCAAATGCATGTTCGTGTGCACTCCAATGTACACTGTAACGTGCACAACATCAAGCACTAACTCATGATGCACATCAAACTGCACCCCTCTCCCTCCCCCACCAGAGGCACATTTTCATATTCATTTGAATTTGCATCTGCATTTGCATAGCCAAATGCATGTAGGTATGAAATTTACTGTGCACTGAAACCTGCAAAACACCAAGCGCAAAGTACATTATGCAAATCAAAGTGCACTGCCTCCCCCCTTTCCCTTCCCCCCTCCCCACCCGCGGCACATGTGCATGTGCATGTGCATCTGCATTCACACAACCAAATTCATGTAGGTGTGCATTTTCATGTGAACTATAACCTGCAACACCAAGCACAAACTACATGATGCACATCAAAGTGCACTGCCTCCCCCATTCCCCCACCAAAGGTACACATGAACACTCCAAAACAGGGAGAGTGGCTCAATCTCCTTGAGGAGGGAGACGAAGCACTAGCACAATTGCATGGGCTGGGTGCTACAACGGGTAGAGGAGTTGATGAAGATGAATCGGAGGAATCAGCCTCCGAGTTTGGCGTATCTGATCCTCCAGTCCATAAGGAGGATGCCTCTCCCATCATCTACGATGAAGCATACCTTCAGCCTCCACATAAGTAGTAACGGGTTGGAGGTCCAAAGAGCACGTCTCAAAGTTCCTTGACAGGCTTCAACTATTTTGTCCTGGTTCAAGAGGAGCCAACGTCTGTCATAGAGGCACTCACTCGGCTTGACGAAGCTGAATGGGATGAAACAATTTGCAGTGAAATCAACTCTGTCCATGAGAATGGGACATGGGTGCAGGTGGACAGACCTGCCGATGCTCACGTTGTGGGGTCAAAGTGGGTGCTGAACGTAAAAAGGAGACAGGATGGCAAGATAGACAAGAACAAGGCTTGGGTGGTAGCAAAGGGGCTCTCTTGAAGGCCTGGCACAGAGTACAATGAGACTTTGGATCCTGTTGCAATGTTTGCCTCCATCCGGTTAATGCTCACCATCGCTGCTTCCAAGAACATGGAAGTTCACCAAATGGATTTCAAGAGAGCCTTTCTTTACGCCAAAATTGACAAGCAGGTGTTGATGGAGGTTCCAGAGGGGGTTGAAGCTCCTGAGGGCAAGGTGTGAAGATTGGTTAAAGTGCTTTATGGGCTAAAACAAGTGCCAAGACCTTGGTGCCAAGAGATGGATACATTCATGCCTAAGGAGTCTTTCATGCACTGCGACAACGACCCTAGCATGTACGTGCATGAGGTTGACAAAGGAGCTATGTTGGTCGTCTTGTACGTCAATGGCCTGATTCTATGCTCTNAAGGCCCGGAACAGAGTACAATGAGACTTTTGATCCTGTTGCAATGTTTGCCTCCATCCGGTTAATGCTCACCATCGCTGCTTCCAAGAACATGGAAGTTCACCAAATGGATTTCAAGAGAGCCTTTCTTTACGCCAAAATTGACAAGCAGGTGTTGATGGAGGTTCCAGAGGGGGTTGAAGCTCCTGAGGGCAAGGTGTGAAGATTGGTTAAAGTGCTTTATGGGCTAAAACAAGTGCCAAGACCTTGGTGCCAAGAGATGGATACATTCATGGCTAAGGAGTCTTTCATGCACTGCGACAACAACCCTAGCATGTACGTGCATGAGGTTGACAAAGGAGCTATGTTGGTCGTCTTGTACGTCAATGGCCTGATTCTATGCTCTTCTTCAACGGGGTTGCTGGATGATCTCAAGGGGCAGCTGAGTAGCACATTCAAGATGAAGGACATGGGTCCTCCACTTCTACCTCGGAATTGCAATCAAGCATGACAGAGCAGTAGGTACAATCAGCCTGAACCAGGCAAAATACATTGACTCCATCCTCAAAAGTTATGACATGGTAGATTGCAAGTTTGCCAGCACTCCAATGAGCTCAGAATGCAATCCCTCCACCTCTATGTCCCTATCGAACAAATTGGAGAAATCTGACATGCTGGGCATCCCAATTCAGTCTGGAGTGGGCAGTCTGATGTATGCCATGGTCGCCACAAGACCAGATATAGCCCATGCTGTTGGAAAAGTGAGCCAGTTTGTGGCCAACCCTGGTGCATTGCACCGGGAGGCTTTGAAGCGCATCATGCGCTACCTTAAGGGGACGCAACATGTGGGGCTCTTGTTTGGAGGCCTCGGTGAATCCGCGTCGTTCCGTCTCATGTGGTACACCGACACTGTTCAGGGAGGCAATATGGATGACAGAAAATCCACCTCCAACTTTGTGTGTATGCTAAATGGAGATGCTCTCAGTTGGGCAAGTCGCAAGGAGGAATGTCTCTCTGTCAACACTTGAGGCGAAGTAAATTGCCTTGGCTGAGGTGTGTAAAAAGATGAAGAGGCTACACAACTTGCTATCTGAGATGAAGACACCACAGGCAATGGCAACGGTCATCAAGATTGACAGCATGAGAACAATTGACGTGTCAAAAAACTCGGTCATGTGTAAGCACACAAAGCACATTGAAATCCGCTACCACTATGCTCGGGACTTGGTCTACAAACAGACAGTGGAGCTCGAGTATGTCGGTACCAAGCTGAACTGGGCTGACATGCTCACAAAGCCACTTGACAAGGACCTCTACCATACGGGCAAGCAAGGTATCGGCATGGTCATTGCATGTAATGAAGAATGATGATGGCAGCTGATGCAAGGTGCAAGGGAGAGATTTATTGAACATGTTTGCCCCCAGTTCAGTGTTGTAGGATGGACCAGGAATGCTCTACCCCTTGTGGAGGTATGGCCCCTGGATCCGTTGTAGGGTGAATCAACCATGCTCTATGTCATGTGAGATATGACCTGTGAGTACATCATGCGGATGCATGGATGTCTTAGCAATTTTGTTGATTTGGCCAAGTGAGAGGTCATGAATTTGATCCTGGCCCCATGCACATCTTGGTTGTGATGGAAGCTTTCAAGGAAGAAAGTCCGTAGCTTTTTGGAAGCTACATGGTTGGTCTCTGACATTGGCACTAGGATGCTTATATGTCAAGCCCATAACGCAAGTCTATTGGTGACGTGGCTGGGTCAGGCCACTTTGTCACGAATTTGCTTTTGAGTTCTAGGAGTGGAAAGACAGCTATAAAAGGATTTTTCTTACATGCTGATCAATTAACCCTTGCTTGATGCTCTCTTGCGTATTAACTACTTGAGCTCTTCTTGAGATGAAATGCTAAGGCGTTACGTACTCTTGTAGGTGAAGTGTATGCCTGATTAAGTTTGGGGTGCATGAAACATGCCTGCAAAGGAAGAAGGTTTAAAAACCTTTGTGAGATTTTTGGTTTTGCAGCTTCTCTGCCAGAGGTTTGTTAGCTCAAGAGCTAACAATGGTGGGGTGATTCTGCACAATGAGGCCATCAGAGAAAGCCTTGAAAGGTTTCAGCACAACCACCATAAGGCCCATGAGCTCCCATCCCGCCTCCCTCCATTTCAGCTGCAGTGCGTCTGCCTTGAGCCAGATATTTAACGGATCCTTCAAGTGAAACACCCTGTGGCACATTTCCAGAGTGGAGTTACACCGGGTGAGGGTGTCGGCATGCATCGAGAGATAGTTCACGCTGCACTCTGCTGCAGTCGCCATGAGGCTCTCCTCTCACTTGGAAGACTTGATGCCGAAGTTGACGATGGTACGTGCGGTTGCAAAGTGCATCCACAGGTTGTTTCTCTTGAGCAAGTCCTGTACGACGATGTTCATGCTGTGTCCCATGCACCAAATGTGGTTGTCCGTGGAGAAAGTGGGTGGTTGACTATGATGTACTTGTCCACCATTGAGTCGTTCACGGTATCATTTTTGAGAGTCAGGGTGTTGAACTTTTCCCACAGCCCCTAGTCCCTCACCATCCCATTCAACAAGCCGTAGATGTTCTCGGCTATTGAGGACTCCAACGCATGGGGAAGACAAGAGCCACACAATGCATCTGCCATGGATCTATCCAGTGTTCTATGAATCCTAGGAACTTCACGTTTGCGTCGGAATGCTATCCGTTAGTAGTGAACGGCACACCTGATATACGAACTGAAAGATCTTTGCAAGAAGCTTGCAGATTGTGGAAACCGCAAGCCGAATTTTATTGCTCAGGGTCTGGCAGCCAGGAATCACGGCAAACGGAGTCCAACGAAAAAATGCACGCTTCAGCTACAGCGACTCAATGGATGGGAACGGCACCATTCTTTGACAACGCAAATTCATACACATATGTAGACAGATTTCTTGTTGAATGACACACCCACTCCTGTCACTCTCCACGTAATCTGTGACTTTGAACCGTCGATTGTGGCGGCAGTCTTGGTGGTGTGAGTTGTGGAAGCTAGGAGCTTCTGCGATGCATCCAACGCCTTGGATGCACCTGAGATACTTCCACACCACCAAATTCTGTCCATTGACAAACGTGTGCATCCAATTTGTGCCTCCGCTTGGAGGAAAAATGTTGCAGAGTGCACAATACTTACCTTGTTTCATTCACAAAGTTAAGAGTTTCCATATACAGACGGGTTCAGCTTCTGCTTGCGGCTGTCTGGATTCACCACAGGGGCAGGAGCGGTGTTTGGAGCGGCAGTAGAGACAGCAGCGGCAGCAGATGCATTAGTGGAAGTGGCAACATTGGTGGCGGGAGTGAAGGCAGTGCCAGCCGGGTCACATCCTGATGCAGAATGAGCGGACTGCGAGGAGGGCATGGTGGCATGGAGGTAGCTGCGGCTGGCTGCCTTGTCGTCATCTAAAACAGTTATGGTGCTCTCGCTTTCACCTGCGAGAGTGAAAAAAAATCTTGCCGTGGATAGTGAGAGTGAGACAAGCCTCTTGCGGTAGAGATCAAGAGAGAATTTGGTATCTAGCTCTCTTGACAGTGAAAATTTGAAGAGCGCTCAAGAGACACAATGAGAGTGAGACCAACCACCCATGCTTTTTGCACAACAACAATGTTCTGGATAGATAGGTCGATGTGGCATTACCACATCAGCCATTCCTCATGGCTGCCACAATGTGGATTGCATGAACCAGGCACAAGGCACATGCCTGGAGTTTTCCCAGTGTAGAAAACGTATACTCTGGCCCATTGACTGGTGGCAGAGGCTACGTCAACAACTTGGTGGTGGGTGTTTATCCGCCGCTAATCCCGGGTGTTTCAGTTCAATTGTTTTGAACTGGATCAAACATATTCTTCCCACCAGCCTCCATCCACCCCAGGAGGACTCAAGAGTCTGCATGACCAAAGGCACCTCAGTTCGAGACAAGAAAGTATGGGAGACTCGGAATCGCGAGTCTGTATCTAGTCTCAAACTCGCAATTCTGTCTCGCAAGTTTGAGACAAAATTGAGACAGACAGGACTGGGACAAGGGGGTGGATTGGCAGGGATAGCCGAGGAGGACCTTTATGGAGCTTTGAGAGGCAGCATTGAAGGGGCTGTCCGCTATGGTACGAGACGAGGTTCCCGGGTTGGTAGCGTGTGAGTCAATGCAAACGGCTAACAGACTTGGCTCACACACTGCCAACCCGGGGACCTCGTCTCGTGCCATAGCGGACAACCCCTTCAATGCTGCCTCCCAAAGCTCCACAAAGGTCCTCCTTGGCCATCCCTCCTGATCCACCCCCTCGCCCAGTCCTGGCTCTCCAGGCCCTGGTAGGTGAAGAACTTGTAGCACTGCATGCCGGGAATCGCAGGTGACTATAGACAAACAACAAAAAGGTCAGTTTTGCCACTGGCGTCAACTCCTGCCCTCCTAACTGTACTGGAATTTGCATCCTATGCTCTGCATGGGCCATTATCTGCCCCTTTTGGTTCAATAGGACACCCTCCAGTTGCAGCAGCCGTCGGAGACACAACCCCACCCTGTCATCAACTGCACTGCTCACCACTCTGACGGGGGAATCAGCCACGTCAGGTGTTGGAGCCGCTGGGTGACACACTCCTGCAGGATGTTGAAGGCCACCTGGGCATCCGGTAGCTCAACCAGCACCTCCAGCATCTCCCTCACCGCATGAACCACCACATCCAGCTGCTCTGGGAAAAAGGCCTCCATCCAAATCGGGACCTCCAGCACCACCATCCCCTCCCCAACTCAATGGACCCCCGCAAGGCCAGCCGGCACGGGCTCCACCCTTGCTGGCACAAAAAACTGGCACATGCAACACTGGACTCCCATTCCCACTGTGGACAACCCCTGCTGCAACAGCGTGAACCCCACCTTGAACTATTATGCAGAACCCTGCAGGTACGTGTCTTCCAGGAAGGCCAACACCTGCCCTGTCCCCGCCATCACCGCTTGTGCCACCATAAGCACAGCCTACTGTGCCAAAACATGCAGGAAGGGGCTGATCCCCCCCCCCNACACCCCCTCCGCTGTACTCCTTTCTCCAACCACTGTACACACGACTAGAACCCACCCTTGTAGTGAAGGTCCAACGGCTGGTCGTAGAAGAGGGCCAGGGCCGAGATGAACTACTCAAATGCGTGTGACTGCAATGGCTCCAAGATCAACACTTGCTCCACTGAGCTGTACGCATTGTAGACATCAAACCTCAGGATCTCTCAGTCTGTGCGCGCATCAAGCTGCTTGGTTACGGTGTGGACCACCGTGTACCCCTCCAACTACACAACAACTACCTGCTCAAACGGGCCTAGGGCAGCCTCTATCTCCCGCCCTCCCGTTCGCACCGTCCACCATGCCACCAACCGCTGAATTGCATCACCCAACGCGATTGGCTGCACCCTTCCATGGGGGTTTTTCCAGTTTGATGTTCCTGCTTGCTGCTAGAAACTGCCAGGCCGTAGGATGTAGGCAGCCCTGGAAGATTGAAGCAAGCACCTGCGCCAGTAGGCGGGCGAACTGCTCACCCCCCACCACCACCTGCTGGAAGTGGTCCAGTTCCAACCCTCAGGAACCTGCCGCCATCCCCATGCTGCTGTCCAAGAAATCCCAACAAATCCCGGCGCATTGAGGAACATTGCCTGAGCCCGTGCATGCCAACTTCACTACCCACGCCGGTATCAGCTGCTCCACCGCCGAGCGCTTTGCTGCAAATGCGCCAACACCTCAGGGTTCGGGGATGCTACCGAGGAACTATCCAAGGCATTGTATGCATTGGACGCGTTCTCCCAAACAATAATTGGAGACATCCCGCTGCAACCACTACTCCCTTGTCTCCTCCTCCTCCTGGAGGCACAAACAATGTGGTAAAGGATTGTGCCTAACAAGGCACTTGTGAGCCACCGCCTCCCATCACAACTCCTCCCGCTTCCGATGCTGAAATCGGGCATTTTGAAGCTCTCTCTACCCGTCCACATCCGAGCCGCATCAGTGTTATGGCCACACCCAGAGAATGAGGGTTGTCATCACCTGCAGGAGTAGGGACCTGATGGTTTCCATGGGATGTCCATCGGATGCCAAGCGTACCATGCCCAATAGACCCCCATATCCGCCCGAACCGCATCCACCACCACCGGCCAGATCCGCAAGTACATGAGTGGTAGAAACATCTTTGCTAGAGGCAGTCAGCCACAATCCACGTCCTTGGCCCACCACCACCCTATCCCACCAGTGGCCCTCCTCCCCAATCGCCGCCCTGGCCATGACATCACTGTTGCCCCCCGCTCATGCTGCTATGGTTGCTGCTGCTGCTGTTGAAATAGGGGCTGCCGCAGATGCTGCTAATAATCCTGATCTGGCTGCTGCTACTCTGGCCGCTCCTGCTGCCGCTGCTGCTATGGATGGTGGTGGTGCTGCTGCTACAGGTGCTCTTGCTGTCACTATTGGCACATCTCCCGCTACAGAGATTTTCACTACTACTCCTGCTCCTACTGTTATAGCTGTTGATATGCTCCCATAGCCGCATCACCACCACAGGCCCTTGGCCGGACAACCTCACGCTGCTACTGCTTCCACTCTCCATCCACCACGTCCGGTCGTCCATCCCTGACCCACTCTGGGAACCTCCCAGAGTCCCGATTGTGCGTATGCACTCCCTCGCATCGCCTCCAACCTAAGTCCCACTGCCTGTCCCACCACCATCATTGCCCGGTCTATGCTTTGAACAGCTCAGCCTGCCTTCTGCTTCTGCCACTGGCTTCCTTCTGCCAATGTCCCACTGCTAACTCTCGGCCCGGCGACCTCCTGCTGGGGGAGCAACAGGAGCAGCAGCTTCTACCATGGCTCTTGTCCATGCTGCTTACAGTCTTACCTCTCTTGCTGTCACTACTGCTGTCATGTACTCCCCTCTACCACACCAATCCCCTGAACCCAACCAGCTGCACCACCACTACCAACCCGCAGTCCCACAACCTCGCGCTGCCTGGCTTGCTGTGGCAGCCTTGCTGCGTCCCCTTGCCCATCACCTTAGCTCCTTGGTCCACCGTGGTTGTCCCCTGTTTTGGTCACGGAAGCAAAGCAGCCCCGGCCGCCTCTACAGACCCTTGGCCCTTTGCCATTGTCCTTACGAACCACCACCGGAGGAACTCCTCCATCACTGCGCGCTCCCAGTCATCCTCACTTCCCTGCACGGCTGAAGGCTGGGCAGAGTCGCTTCCCACTCCTGAACCGGGATGGGTGCTGGCCTCTGGAACAACACTCAAACTTCCAGCCTGCCCACCTCTGATATCTTGCCCTCCCTGGATGACTCTCTCGCCTACTAGTCCTGCTCTCGTAGGCGATGCAAGTACCACCACCGACGGGCCCGGTGAGACTTATGCTGTGCCTCCTGCACCTGTCAGCTCTGCAGGCACTTGGCCTGCCACTCCTCGACCCTGCACACCTGCTCTGGGTCTGCCGGGCCATCCCTTATCACCTGCCATGCAGCAAACCACTATTGACGCTCACGAGCCTCAACAACACTCTGGTTGTAGCTCCTGACAGAGTGGTTGACGTGTTGTGCTGTCGTCGGCTCTCCCGGCGCGGAATTCTGAAACAGCCATTGCACACTCTGTGTTGGCACAATCATACATTACCGGGAATAGCACCTTCCCCAATGGGCGCACATCGACTGGCGGGTCCTGGTGATGTTTCTACATTCCATGCATTGGAACCTCCATGGCGGTCCCCGGTTTTCCACCCCCGCGTCCCCACTCCGCAATACCCCCCCAAAGCCTCCGCCCTCAAACCCTTCCATCTCGGTTTCTCACTCTTGTCCTCTATCACCTCCCTCGTCTCCTCTGCCCCCAAGGCTATTTCCCAGCCCTTTTTACCACCACTGCCCCCCTCTTGCACCAGCACTTTCTCCCATACTACTGCCAAATATACTCTCCCTGTTGCTCCCTGCCGGCTCAGCCCCCTACTGCCCTCGCCCTCCTCCTCACCTTCCCCTAGGCTGGCTGTCCATATCCATGACCCTAGCTGCCAGTGGGCAAGTATGTTTGGGCACACTGGGTTGTTGGATCTGGAGGAGAGAGGGAGCCTTGGAGTAACGAGCATGTGGGACTAAAGGAGCATCAGTTGTGCTGAAGAATGCTAGTTGAATCACTCAAAATGATGGAGTACATATAGAGCTAGAGCTTGGGCAAGTCAGCCCTCTCACAAGCCACAGCACTTAGCCATGGAGGCTAAGGCTCACTGACTAGAGTCCACAATCTCATACAAGGGAGCAAATCAGCTTAGCAATCAGGCTGACCAGTCACACACTACCTATAGAGTTAGAGAATGCCCTCATGGCTCACTCCTAGTGGTCATATAAGCCACAATTCCATGGAGAATTGCCATGTTTCCATGGCTAGCACACAACGATCTCACCTCACCTAAAAAGTAAGGAAAGGTACTTTTATCCTAGTCAGCACACTCTGACAAGGGAATCCTAAGACCAAGGACCTTTTTGGATATTTCTCCCATCAGGTCTTGACACTGGGCCTCTTGCCTTTTCCTTTTCTCAGGCTAAGGCATGGAGTCGTCACCCATGGTGACCCAGACACCGGCGGTCCATGACCCCGGAAACTTTGAGTATTCATATCTCTCAATCCGACTGTTGGATCAGCCTGAAACTTGGACCGTGGACAAATTTCCACTTGATCTTTCCAATGGTGAAGTCGGATCGACTATTGGAGCAACAACCTGGTAGTTTCCTGGAATTTGGACCTGAAACTAAACTAAATGGCCCTGCGTCCAATGATCTCCCACTTTGCCGCAATCAGAGTGGGCTAACTCCACATGTCTTCATGCAGAACTGCTGCTTCTCACAAGTCACTGGCTTGGTGCAAAAATCAGCAACCTGCTCGCTGGTTGGAGTGAACTCTAGCTTGATAGCACCCTCATGCACCATGTGCCTGATGAAGTGATAGGTGATGTCAATGTGCTTGGTGCGAGTGTGGTGCTGGAGGTTCTTGGCGAGTGTGATTGCGCTCTGGTTGTCGATGCGCATGGGAACTAGAGCTGGTGCACTCCCACTCATCTTCGCAATGAGACGCTGAAGCCAAACTGCTTCCTTGGCTCCAAATCTGAGAGAGACATACTCTGCTTCTGTGCTTGAGGTAGCCAAGACCACCTGCCACTAGCTACAGTAGCTGATTGCACCTCCATTCAAGAGAAACACATGTCCAGAGATGGACTTGCGGTTCTCAGGGTTTGAAGTCCAATTTGCATCTATCTAGCGGATGATGTTGTCGTCGTTGCCGTTGTAGGTGATGCCAATGTTGATGGTTCCAACAATGTAGTGGCAGATCTGTTTAACTGCAGTCTGGTGCTCAGGTTCGGGATTAGCCATGTGGTGGCTCACAACACTCACAGCTTGTGCGAGGTCAGGCCTGGTTGCCACCACCAGGTACATAAGACTGCCAACAACACTCTAGTACTTCTGCCTCTCAGCTGTATGTGCTTCTCCAATGAAGCTCATGAGGTACTGTCGCATCTCCAGCGGCACGCCGATGGATTTTGCTTCTACCATGCCGAACTGTTGTAGTACGTCCTTGATGTAGTGGGCTCTGTTGTAGCGAGAGAGAGCGTGATTTGCGGTCATGTGTGATCTGGATGCCAAGGAAGTATGATGCATCTCCGAGATCAGACATCTGGAAGTGCTCCTGCATCGCCTCCTTGAACTCCTGCAGTGCGAACGTGCTGTTGGACAGGAGGAGCATGTCATCCACATACACAATGATGATGAGGACCTCGTGCCCATGCTGCCAGCGACACACATTGTAGTCACACTCGCTGCGTTCAGACCCCATGCACTGCAGCGCCGCATCCAAATTCTGGTTCCAAGCACGCGATGCTTGCTTGAGGCCATGTATCAATTTTTGTAGCTTACAAGCCAGGTGCTCTTGGCCATCCATGACCATCCCCTCTGGCTGCTCCATGAAGATCTCCTCCTCCAAGTCACCGTTCAAGAATGCCGTCTTGACATCCATGTGGTGGATCTCGAAGTCCTTAGCTGTTGCGTAAGAGAGAAGAGTGCGCATAGAGGCGTACTTTGCAATGGGAGAAAATGTTTCATTGTAGCCAATGTCCTCCTCCTGCGAGTAGCCCTTTGCAGCCAGCCTTGCCTTGTATTTTTCGAGGTTGCCACCTGCTCCCCGCTTCTTCTTGAACACCCACTTGCACTTGATCACCTTGCGCCCAGGTGGACGCTCTGTCAGCTCCCACGTGCCATTGTCAAGCTACGACTACATCTCCTACTGCACAGCTTTTGCCTAATCTCTTACATCCGCTGCAATCATCGCCTCCTTGTAAGATGCTGGCTCATCTATATCTGTTGCAACCGCCACGTTCATTTACTCCGGCTTCTGTAGCATCCAGAAGTTAGCATGTTCTCCAGGCTTGTAGTGCACCCTGAGAGGGTGCTTGTGACCTGGTGGTGGAGCGTTAGCAGGCGGCTGGCATGGTGCTGCTGGTACAACTATTGTTTCTGGTGCTTCTGCATCTCCTTCCTCTGCTTCTGCCAATGAGGCCACTTTATCTATTGCATCAGACATGGGAGAGTGGACTGGTTCTCCCACTATCACAATGGAGGAAGGATCAGGAGAGACTGGATTAGGAAGGATTTCTGCTCCAATTGCCTCGTTGGCTGCTGGTTCTTTTGTCTCCTCACAAATGATGTTGGTGCTGATGAAATTGCTCTCGTTGAGGACAACATCCTCGGAGATGATGACGTGGCCAGTATCCCTCTCATAGAGGCAATACACCTTGCTTGCCACGTCATAGCCGATCATCAGCATCTGCGCGCTCTTTGCGTCCCACTTCTGTCGCTTCTCCTTTGGCACGTGCATGTGTGCCAATCCACCAAACGCGCGAAGATGATCCACGCTCAGCTTCTTGGTGAACCATGCCTCGTATGACGTCATCTGCTCCAACGCCTTAGTTAGACTGCGGTTCTTGATGTAGACTTCAGTGCTCATGGCTTCGGCCCAGAAGTCGTAGGTCAGCCGTGCCACGTGCATCATAGAAAGCGCCGACTCAACGATGGTGCGGATGGCGCGTTCTGCTACACCATTCTGCTGCGGTGAGTATGGCACAGTGCGTTGCGCCTTGATGCCAGGTGCTGCGAGGTAGTCCTAGAACTCCTTGCTCAGGTACTCTCCACCACAGTCGCTGCGCAACACTTTGATTTTCTTGCCAGTCTAGTTCTCCACTATTGCTTTGAACTCCTTGAACCTGTCAAAGCACTGGTCCTTGGAAGCAAGGAAGTGCACACCAGTGTAACGACTGAAATCATGAATAAAGGTTAGAAAATACCTAGAGCCTCCAAATCTCTGGGTCTGCATCGGGCCACACAAATTTGTGTGGACCAGGTCCAACATCTCTTTGAGCGTTTCCCTACTCCAGAGAATGTCTTGCGATGCTGCTTCTCCTCCAAACAGCCGATGCATAACTGCTGCTCAAAGTTGGAGATGGTGGCCAAGTCACGCACCATCTGCTTTGCTTGAAGCTGCTACAAGGCGCGCATGCCGATGTGGCCATAGCGTGTATGCCAGATCTCACCATCCATCGCCCGCATCACTGCTGCAAGACTCTGCTCATGTGGGATCTTAGTTGCCCCTAGCAGGCGGTACATGTCGCCCTCCTTCACTGACCTGGCCAACTCCTCTCTAGTGTCCTTGCTGAGTATGTAGCCATAGTCATCGTCAAAGACGACGCGCAATCCTGTGTTGGTGAGAGAGGAGACTGAGAGGAGGTTGAATGCAGCATCAGGTACATACAGCACGCCATGGAACACTCCCACTTCAATGCCACGCGAGGTCTCCAAACACATCTCAAGAATCCCAATCCCCTCAGCATACACTACCCAATCATCTCCTAAAGCAATAAGGCGAGGGGGAATTGACAGCAACTGCGAGAACCACTACTTGTGGTGCATCCTGAGTCCTTGTACCATGCCAAGTCCGCCTTCTCAATCTGCGCCATGAAGAGGCGGTCGCGCACCTCCTTGGTCACGTTCATGTTGCCAAAGTGGCGCACTCCAGCTTGATTCTGATGTTGCTACTGTTGGTGTTGCTGTTGTGACGCTACTGTGACTGCTTTGCTGCTGTTGTGGAGACTGCTGCTTTTGTTGCTGCTGCTACTTCTCCTCCTGGTCCCTCTTGAACTTGAAGCACTCTTTCTTGTAGTGTCCCTCTTTCTGATAGTAGTGGCAGTTACCTTTCTTCTTGCCTCTCTGTTGCCGAGACTGTTGCTGCTACTACTGCTGGTTCCGTGAGCTCGTGGCCACAAAAGCTGCTTCATTGCTGCTGCCGCAATTGCGCTTTCCTGTGTTGCGACGTAAATCCAGGTGTGTGCAGATGAAGTCGAGGTCTAGAGTTGGCTGGCACTCTGGTGTCTCTCACACTATGAAGCAAGAGGAGGATGAAGCGCATCTCTTCCACACTGTTGCCGGCCGCTCTCAGATGTTTCGCCAGCTCCTTTGCCCTGTCCAGGTACGCCTCCATCCCTTCACCACCCTGCATTTTCAGCACCATCATCTTCTCCTCCAAAAGCATGAGGAATGCAGGGTCCTTGCTCTCAAATATCTTGCACAATGTGTTCCACGCCTCTTTTGTAGTAGCCTTGTCACCCACGTACTGAAGATGCGGGTTGGAGATGGTGTTGACAAGTAACCTGTAGGCCTGCCTGTCTTTCTTCTTCCACTCCTCATACGCCATTGGTGTAGCTGCAGATGAACCTGTAGTGGCTGCACCCTTCTGCGGCGTCATCCCCGCCACCACCTATGCCACGGTGATGCCCGTTGCTTGCGGTTTGGAGTTGACTTGTCGCCGCTCACCACCTCCCACAGGCCCCTCTCCTCCAAAAATAGGCGGGTCCGGATCTTCCAAAACGTGAAGTTGGCACATCCCTCCAGCCTCTCCAAAGGCTGGGCTGTTGTCACAACACCTGCTGCTGCCATTTTGAGCTTTGGTGATGCTCAACGCTGCCCTTGGATGGCGACGCTACCCTTGCTTCTGCTGCTGCTTCTGCCAAAAATCTGTCTGACAAAAAATGACCTATAGATGCCAGTGGACTGGATATGTGCAAAATTTGTGCCCACTACTGGAAAATTAAGCTAAAAAACTTTCGGATCAACCCATAAAACAGGGTCATCAACGGGGGATTTTGAAAGATATGCCTTATTGAAAACAGGGTATGCTCCTGCTCCTACTCCAACTCAGACCAGCCAACTTGTAAGTGACGTTTCTCCCAAACGAATCGATGGAATGTAACTATTTTTGCACCAATGGAAAGCTTAGAAAAAATAATTCAATTCGCATGTGCTACATTTAAATTTGACGAAGAAACAAGAGAGTTATGGTCATCACAAGACGACAGTCCTACTCATGAAGAAGAGTGTAGCCCTGGCCGACCTCATTTTGAGCATAACTCTCAGTCCGACCGTTGGATCTTTGCGATCTTGGACTCGTTGAAAAGCTTGTCTTGCGAACTTGTAGGTGCAATGGTCGATTGTCAGATTTGGTCAAGGTTTGTTCCAAAACCGCCACTCTCAAAACGACGGCCTGTGCTGGCTGAAACTGGCAGAACTTGGCTCTGATACCAAATGTTGGATTTGGAGGAGAGAGGGAGCCCTGGAGCAGCAAGCATGTGGGATTGAAAGGAAATCAGTTGTTTTGAACAACGGTTATTGAATCACTCAAAATGATGGAGTACATATAGAGCTAGAACTTGGGCAAGTCAGCCCTCTCAGAAGCCACACCACTTAGCCATGGAGGCTAAGGCTCACACACTAGAGTCCACAATCTCATACAAGAGAGGAAATCAGCCTAGCAATCAGGCTGACCTGTCACACACGACCTAGAGAGCTAGAGAATGCACTCATGGCTCACTTCTAGTGGTTTTATAACCCACAATCTCATGAAGAATTACCATGTGTCCATGGCTAGCACACAAGGATCCCACCTCACCTAAAAAGTAAACAAAGATACTTTTATCCTAGTCAGCACACTCTGACAAGGGAATCCTAATACCAAGGACCTTTTTGGATATTTCTCCCATCAGGTCTTGACACTGGACCTCTTGCTTTTTTCTTTTCTCAGGCTAAGGCATGGAGTCGTCACCCGTGGTGACCCAGACACCAGCGGTCCATGACCCAGGAAATTTTGAAAATTCATGTCTCTCAATCCGACCATTGGATCAGCCTGAAACTTGGACCGCAGACAACTCTCCATCTGATCTTTCCAATATTGAAGTCGGATTGAGGATCGGAGCAAGAAACTGGTAATTTTCTGGAACTTGCTCTTGTGGACCTGAAATTGAACCGAATGGCACTGTGTCGAACACTCCTCACCTTCCCCTAGGCCGACTGTCCATATCCATGACCCTAGCTTCCAGTGGGCAAGTATGTTTTGGCACGCTGCGTGCAAGTGGACTGTACACAGTGGGTGGGGTCACGTGCTCACTGTGTCATACAGGGACTGCCCCCGCATCCACATTATCCCTATCCAGTCGCTAACTCCTTGCTCCTCTCGCTCCTCCCCATCCGCCATGCTCCCTCCTCCCCCAGCCCCATTCCCTCTCTTGGCCACCCCAGGTCCTCGTCATCCCAACCTCTATTGCCAGGCTCCCAAAGTCCATGTTGCTCACTCTGTCCATCCCTTCCATGCTGCTGCATCCTCCACCGCTGGGCTGTTGTGTGTGGCAGTGGCCACTCGTGCTTGCCCCCTCTCGGCTGTCAATCGTACTCCTACCCTCCCGCTCCTGCAGGCCATGCCGCTACCGGTGCCTGCACTTGCCCCCATAATGCCACTCTCAGAGAAGAACCCAATGGTGTGGCTAGTTCAAAGCTGGGACTGGGGGCCTTCGTTGCCAAAGAGAGGGAAGCCTGTGCAAGTACCGCGAAGGCCCACTGTTGTAGCTGACGCTGCCATTGTTATTGTAGACTCTTCCCACTCCATCCCCGTGGCCCGCTGATCACACCCACCTCTTGCTCATTCTCCCTTTCCCTATCCTGGGACTCCACTGCCACCACAGTCGACTCCAAGCCCTGTGGCCCAAATTCTGCCAAGGTTTCCTATGCCTCCCCGTCGAGAGGCATCGACACCAGCTCCATTGGCACAGAAAGCTCGGCCTCCTGGGCAGTTCCTGGCCCCTCCTCTGGTAGCACGACCTCCTCTGCCCATGACCTCATAGCCTCCACCCCTTTCGGCCAAAAAGTCCTCCTGGCTCATTCTGGCACCGCCCTCTCTGTCTTGGCCACCCCCAAACTAGTCCCTCTCTGCTAGGTCCAGTGCTAGACCCACCTGTTGCACCGCAAGGATCCCCGTATGTTCTCCCAACTCTGCCACCTTCCGATGTAGCCTCATGAGGACCCCCACCTGTAGCTGTCGGATCTTCACTGCCAACCCGTCAAGATGTGGATCCTACAACTCTCTTTGGTCCCTCAGTGCTGCCACCTCTTGACAGAGGGAAGCCGTCTCCATGCCTCTTTATACTCCGGCCTGAGACTCTTCCACTGCTTGTGGAGTGCAGTGAGGTATTGCTCCACCTGGTCATTGTACCAGTCCCCTCACTTTCTCTCTGGTGTTTTCCTTGAAGGCCGCATACGCTGCCTCCACCTCCTGATGCAACCGGGCAAAGAGGCCCCCACCAAGTCCACCACACCTAAGGACAACGCCGTGCCCTGTGTTGTTTTGGTCTGGTCACTCTCAGCCACTGATGGGATCACTCTACCCTCGATCACCTTCCCCTTATAACTACTTGACACTGGCCACTGACCACGTCAGTCCATTGCCTCCCGCTGCTCCATTTAGGTCTTCCGGCCCCAAATTTCCTCCATGGCCTAGTCCCTGCCAGGTGCCGCTCCTCCCTCTGGAGGTCCGGCCATCTCCTTTGTCATTGAAGGATTCCCCAATGAATCCAGGCACCCTTGCACGGTCTGTTGTCCCAATACCTCCACCACCCATATCGGCTCCGGCCCGGAGGGCTTGGTCCGCCCATGTGGGACCGAGCTGGAGCTGTTCGGCATGCTTGGGTCCACCGGCTGCTTACAACGCTCCTGCACTGCTCTAGGACCCACGCCAAGACGTGGTGGAGGTGCCTTCCCGACCCTTGCTCCAATACTTCCACAGCCCTCACTTGACATCGCTCCCGTGCCCACAAGACCGGCCTCCGCTACCAAAGGTGCTCGCGTTGCCCCCTCTCACAGCACCGGGCCCAAAACACCCGGGGAGGCCGAAGCAAGACCTAACACCTACCTCTCCCGTCCGTGCTACACAGAAGGGGTCTGGCTTCTGCATTTCCACCTCTCCCTCCCCAGCAACAGCTGGCCCCTCACTCCCGCCAGTCAATCTTTGTGAGGCTGGTGTCATCAGCCATGCCAAAGGCAGAGGCAGCTATATCACCCACCCACCACCTCCCGGAATGAGACCCTGCCACCAGCTCGGGGACGCAGGTGGAATAACCTCAGTGCATCCCTCGACTCTTGCAGCTGTGAACAGAACTGGAGGGGCACCATCCATGTCTCTTCCTGCACCGTGCTTGGTCCACCCTAGGGCATTGGGTACTGCTTTGATGGATGGGCAAACAACTTCCAGCCTGTGTTTGGGCCCGAAACGCCCTCGACGCCTCATTGCCCTTTTTCTTCCTGTCCCCAGCTCCACTATATCTGGGCTCACTACCTCTATGTGCCAAGTGTAGGTGTACTTCCTTGCGTCCCAACGCCCCCCCCGACGCCAACATCCATCCTGCCATCCCCAACATCCAGGCGGCTAACACTCACCACATCCACGCATCCCAAAATCCTGTTGCCCACAATCGTGTTGTCGGGGCATCATCCGTCGCCTGCTCCTCCAACACCAAAGATGGACTGGTGATGGATCCAGGAGCTCCTACATCCAGTCCACAACAAATCCTGGCCGCTGCCTATCACATGAAAGGGCACTCCGCTGGACAAACCCCTCTGT
>SZWC01001698.1:83065-101212 GCA_023375785.1 Penium margaritaceum | reverse complement strand
CTCTCTCTTTCTCTCTCTCCCTCTCTCTCTCTCTCTCTCTCTCTCTCTCTCTATGTTTCTTGATTACTTCAAGGACTATGCCCCCATCTCCCCAGCCAGGTACCTTTGTTGGATCTATGAGAGAGGGGCAGCAATGGAACAACGAGCACTTGGACATGGAAGGACATGGGATGCAATCTTGAATGCTTGTTACATCACTCACAACAAGGCATTACATAAGAAGCAAGAGCATGGGCAAGTCTGCCCTCCTACAAGCCACACTCCTTGCCCATGGAGGCCAAGTCTCACTCATACCACACTAGAAGCTCACACAAGAGAGGCGATTAGCCTAGCAATCAGGCTGGCCACTCACACACGACCTAGAGAACTAGAGCATGCTCTAATTTCACACTCCTAGTGGTCACCTCACGCACAATGACATGGGAAATCACCATGTGTCCATGGCTAGCACATCAAACCATCAATTGGATCACACATCACCTAAAAAGTAAGGCCACATCCATCTATCCTAGTCAGCACACTCTGGCAAGGCAAGACTATTACCAAGGGCCTTTTTGGATATGGTCTTTAGTTGGTATTGACCCTGGACCTCTTGTCCTTTTTCCATTTTGAGACAAAGGCATGGACCCCTGGCACAGATTCCTGTGGTATATGACCCCGGAAAGCTCAGAAATTCATTTCTCCCCATCCGACTGTTGGATCGGCCCGAAACTTGGACCGTAGACAACTTACCACCTCATCATTCACATCCTGAAGTCGGATTGATGATCAGAGCAGGAATATGGTATTTTCTCTATGCCTGATCCTGTGGACCTGTGATTGAGCCGGTTGGCCCCATTTTCAACAATCTCCCACTTTGCCGTACTCAGAGTGGGCTGAGTCCACATGCCTTCATGCAGAAACACAGCTTCTCCCGGGTCACTGGCTTGGTGCAGAAATCAGCGACCTGGTTGCTGGTTGGAATGAACTCCACCTTGGTAACACCTTCCTCCACCATGTGCCTGATGAAGTGATATGCAATGTCAATGTGCTTTGTGCATGCATGGTGCTCTGGGTTCTTGGCAAGTGCGATTGAACTGTGGTTTTCGACATGCATAGGCACTGGTACTGCTGCACTCCCACTCATCTCCGCCATGAGAAGCTGCAGCCAGACTGCTTCCTTGGCTGCAAAGCCGAGTGACACATACTCAGCTTCCGTGCTGGAGGTGGCCACAACCACCTGTCGCTTGCTGCACCAGTTGATGGCTCCGGCGTTCATGAGGAACACATGCACAGAGATGGACTTGTGGTCCTCAGGGTTGGAAGGCTAATCTACATCTGCATAGCCGATAATGTTGCCGTCGTTGCCGTTGTAGGTGATGCCGACGTTGATGGTCCCAGTAAGGTAGCGAAAGATTTGCTTGACAGCCTTCTCGTGCTCAGGTCCGGAATTAGCCAGGTACTGGCTGAGAGCTCCTACACCCTGTGCGATGTCTGGCCTGGTTGCCACCATCAGGTACATGAGGCTGCCGACGGCACTCCGGTACTTCAGCCGCTCAGCTGCATCTGCTTCTCCATTGAAACTTGTTAGGTACTACCGTGTCTCCAGTGGCATGCCGATGGGTTTGGCTTCCGTCATGCCAAAACTCTGCAGGACGTCTTTGATCTAGCGGGTCTGCTGCAAGGAGAGAGTGTGTGACTTGCGGTCACGCGTGATTTGGATGCCGAGGAAGTAAGAGGCCTCTCCAAGGTCCGACATCTGGAAGCGCTCCTGCATGGCTGCATTGAACTCCCGTAATGCGGACATGCTGTTGGAGAGGAGGAGCATGTCATCAACATAGACAATGACAATCAGGATTTCATGCTCATGCTGCCAGCGGTAGACACTATGGTCTCACGCACTGCGCTCAAACCCCATGCACTGCCGCACTGCATCCAACTTCTAGTTCCAAGCTTGCGACGCCTGTTTGAGGCCATACAGCGACTTCTGCAGCTTGCACACCAGGTGCTCTTGGCCATCCACGACAAACCCCTCTGGCTGCTCCATGGGAATCTCCTGGTCCAGGTCACAGTTCAGGAACGCCGTCTTGACGTCCATGTGGTGGACATTAAAGTCCTCTACTGCTGCATAGGAAAGGAGCGTGTGCACAGAGACAAACTTGGCAGCAGGGATGGAAGTTTCTTTTTAATCGATGCCCTCTTGGTGCAAGTACCCCTTGTGACCAGCCTCGCCTTGTACTTCTCGAGGCTACCACCCACTTGCATTTGATGACCTGAAGTTTGGATGGACGCTCAATCAGCTCCCATGTGCCATTGTCTAGCTGCGACTGAATCTCCTGCTACACTGCGTACACCCAATCTTCTGCGTCTTGTGCTGCCATTTCCTCCTTGTAGGTCCGTGCCTCATCTGAACCTGCTACAACTGCCATGTTCATTTGCTCCAGCTTCTGTAGCATCCAGAAGTTAGCACGTTCCCCAGGCTTGTACCGCACCCTGAGAGGGTACCTGCGACCTGGAGCTAGTGCGTTGACGGGTGGCTGGCGTGGTGCTGTTGGCACAACTGATGCCTCTGCTGCTGGTGCTCCCCCTTCCACCTCCTCTGCTATTGCTGATGAGGCCACTGTATCTGCTGTATCAGATATGGGAGAGTAGGGCACTTCTCCCACTGTCACTGTTGAGGAAGGTTCAGGGGAGAGGAGGACTCGATCACTTGCTCCGACTTCTTTGTCAGTTGCTAGTTCTGCTGCCTCCTCACAAACGATATTGTTGCCGATGACATTGATTTCATCAAAGATGACGTCCCTGGAGATGATGACGTGGCCCGTATCCCTCTCATAGAGATGACACGCCTTTCTTTCCACATCGTAGCCAATCATCACCATCTGCGCGCTCTTGGCATCCTGCTTCTCTCGTTTCTCCTTAGGAACGTGCATGTGCTCCACGCTGCCAAAGGCGCGAAGGTGGCCCATGCTCGGCTTCTTGTCAAACCACGCCTCGTATATCGTCATCTGCTCTAGTGCCTTTGTTGGGCTATGGTTCTTGATGTTGACCAGAGTGCTCACAGCTTCAGTCCAGAAGTCGTAGGCTAGCCGGGCTGCGTGCAGCATGGAGCGCGCTGACTCCACAATAGTCCGGTTGGTGCATTCTGCTACACCATTCTACTGTGGCAAGTATGGCGCGGTGCACTGTGGCTTGATGCCTGCTGTTGCAAGGTAGGCCTAGAACACCTTGCTCAGGTACTCGCCACCACGGTCATTGCGCAACACCCTCATCTTCTTCCCAGTCTGGTTTTCTACCATCGCCTTGAACTCCTTGAACCTGTCAACGCATTGGTCCTTGGAGGCAAGGAAGTACACAGCAATGAAATGGCTGAAATCATTGATGAATGTGAGTACCAAGATCCTCCAAATCTTTGGGTCTGCATGGGGCCACACAAGTTTGTGTGGACCAGCTCCAACAGCTCTTTTGCATGGTCTCCTGCTCAAGAGAATGCCTCACGGTGCTGCTTCACCTCCAAACAGCCATTGCACAACCGCGCCTGGAAGTTGGAGATGGTTGGCAGATCGTGCACCATTTGCTTTGTCTGCAGCTACTACAAAGCGCGCATGGCAATGTGGCTGTAGCGCGCATGCCAGATCTTGCCATTTGTGGCCTGCACCACTGTTGCAAGGCTCTGTTCACGCGGGACCTTGGTCACCCCAAGCAACCGGTACATGTCACCCTCCTTCACCGACCTAGCCAGCTCCTCCCCCGTGGATTTATTGAGGATGTAGCCGTAGTCGTCGAAGATGACACGTAGCCCTGTGTTAGTGAGAGAGGAGACTGAGAGGAGGTTGAATGCAACATTAGGTACATACTCCACTCCGTAAAACACTCCCACTTCCATGCCACGCGGGGTCTTCAGCCACATCTCCACAATCCCAATCTCCTCAGCATACACCACCCGATCATCATCCAAAGAAATAGGTCGAGGGAGGATTTACAACAACTGCGAGAACCACTTCTTGTGGTGCATCAAACTCTTGGTACACCCTGAGTCCTTGTACTCTGCCAGGTCTGCTTTCTCCACCTGCGACATGTCGGACTTCTCCATGAAAAGGTGGTCGCGCCCCTCCTTGGCCACGTTCATGTTGCCAAAGTGGTGCACTCTAGCCTGGTTCTGCTGCTGCTACTGCTGACGGTGCTGTGTCTGCTACTGTTGTTGCTGACGCTGGTGTGACTGCTGTTGTTGCTGTTGTGGAGACTGCTGCTTTTGCTACTGCTGCTACTGCTTCTTCTGGTCCCTCTTGAACTTGAAGCACTCTTTTCTTGTAGTGCCCCTCTTTCTGACAGTAGTGACACTTGCCTTTCTTCTTGCCTCTCTGCTGCCCTGACTGCTGCTGCTGGTTGCGGTTACCCATGACCACAAAAGTAGCTTCTGTCCTACTGCTACCGTCGTTGGGCTTGACTGTGTTACGACGCAGCTCTACCTGCACCAAGTGCGTGCAGATGAAGTCAAGGTCGAGAGTAGGATGGCTCTCCAGTGTCTCCTACACCGTGTTGTAGCTTTAGGGGAGACCCCTCAGCAAGCGGAGGATGAAGCGGGTCTCCTCAACAGGGTTCCCGGCTGCTTTCAGTTGCTTAGCAAGGTCCTTGGCCCTGTCTAGGTACGCCTTTATTCCCTCACCACTCTGCATCCTCAATGCCATCATCTTCTTCTCCAAAAGTATGAGGAAGGCTGGATCCTTACTCTCATACTTCCTGCACAATGCCTCCCACCTCTCCTTTGCCGTTGCTGTCTGGCTCATGTACTCGAGATGCAGGTTGGAGATGATGTTGACAAGCAGCCTGGAGGCCTGCCTGTCCTTCTTCCTCCAATCCTCAGACGCTGATGCTGCAATTGCAGATAAACCTGCACCGGCTGCACCCATCTGCGGTGCCTTCCCTGCCACCACCTACGTTGCGGTGGTGCCCACTGCTTGCGGAACTGGAGCTGGCTCTTTGCCGCTCACCACCTTCCACAAGCCCCGCTCCTCCAAGAGAAGATGGGTTTGGATCTTCCAGAAGGCAAATTTGGCACTTCCTTCCAGCCTCTCAAGAGGTTGGGCGGCTGTCACAACGGCTACTGCTGCCATTTGAGCTTTGGTCATGCTCAGCGCTGTCCTGTGACGGCGGCGCTACCCCTTCTTCTGGTGCTGCTTTTGCCAGAAAACTACCTGACTGTGGAGACCAGCAGACTGGGAAGTATGAAAAACTGATCCTACCACTGGAAAATGCAGATAAAAAACTTGCAGATAGACACCTTAAACAGGGACATCATTGCGGGATTTTAGGAGATCTGTCCTCTTGAAAACTAGGTATGCTGCTGCCCCTACTACAGCTCAGACGAGCGACTTTGTAAACGACGTTTCTCGTAAACGTACCAATGGAACACATAAAAATTTCACCACTGAAAAGCTTAGGAAAACATACAGTTTTCATGAGCCGCTCTCAAATTTTGACAAAGAAACAAGGGATTTATGGCCAGCACAAGGCGACTGTCTTACTCCAAGAGAAGGAAGTTGAACAGGCCGACCTTGTTTTGGGCATAACTCACAATCCGACTGATGGATCTTCGCGATCTTGGCCTTGATGGAAAGCTTGTCTTGTGAACTTGACGATGCAGTGGTCAATTGTCAAATTTGATGCAGGTTTGATCCCGAGTTGACTTCGTCAATGTGACGGCCTGCGCTGTCTGAAACTGGCAAAACCTAGCTCTGATACCAAGTGTTGGATCTTGGAAAGAGGGGTAGCAATGGAACAGCGACCAATTGGGCATGGAAGGGAATGGGATGCACTCTTGAATACTTGTTTCATCACTCAAAACAAGGCAGTACATAATTAGTATGAGCATGGACAAGTCTGCCTTCTTACAAACCACACTCCTTGGCCATGGAGGCCAAGTCTCACTCATACCACACCAGAAGCTCACACAAGAGGGGCAATCAGCCTAGCAATCAGGCTGGCCACTCACACATGACCTAGAGAGCTAGAGCATGCTCCCATGTCACACTCCTAATGGTCACCTCACCCACAATCACGTGGGAAATTGCCATGTGTCCATGGCTAGCACATCAAACCATCAAGAGGATCACACATCACCTAAAAAGTAAGGCCACATCCATCTATCCTAGTCAGCACACTCTGCCAAGGCAAGACTAGTACCAAGGGCCTTTTTGGATATGGTCTTTACCTGGTCTTGACCCTGGACCTCTTGTCCTTATTCCATTTTGAGACAAAGGCATGGACCCCTCGCACAGATTCAGACCTAGAAATTTATTTCTCCCCATCCGACCATTGGATCGGTCGAAAACTTGGACCGTAGACAACTTACCAGCTCATTATTCACGTGGTGAAGTTGGATAGATGATCGGAGTAGGCATTTGGTATTTTCTCCATGCCTGATCCTGTGGACCTGTGATTGAGCGTGTTGACCCCATTTCTAGCAATCTCCCACTTTGCCATAGTCAGAGTGGGCTGAGTCCACATGCCTTCATGCATAAACACTGATTCTCCCGGGTCACTGGCTTGGTGCAGAAATCAGTGACCTGGTTCCTGGTTGGAATGAACCCCAGCTTGATGAAACCTTCCACTATAGTTGTATCAGCAGCAGCGACCAAAGCAGCAGTTTTTGGCGCTAGTGGGTGTAGAGGCACCCTCAAGGATGACTAGTTCTCAGTGATGCATACTACCGATGTTTGGGGCAGCCAATGGACATCAAAGTTGACGAGTTTGGAGCACAAGGATCAGGTGTAGGAGTGGACAGAACACGTTGCATTCAATAGAACTGAATCAAAACACGTATTCGTTGATTACCATAGTAATACTACATCAGGTTTGCATAGCTTGTGATCTAATCTTTCCAACGCATTCAAGCACACCCAAATCGGAGTAGTAGAGCCCCTGCTACTGCCGTCGAAGTAACCCTTGGTGGAGTCGCCCATGTTGCCTTGCACGATAGGCAACGGGACGCGCTTCGACAATGACCCGTAGGAGCGCCTTTCCTCACCCTGAAGTCACGGAGAAGCTCACCTTGGCCAAGGAGGACCCACTGGTTTCTTCATTCATGGCCCTGGTGCATTTGGAACTCGTTGTCGACGTGCTTGGATCACTGGCGGTGGATTATCCCGCCACCCATGGAGGGTACAAGATTCCAACTACCCAACACCCAATCCTCGGGCCAGGCTAACTTTCTGAATACTCACTCAAATCAAGCAATTCAAAGCTCGATCTTGCATGAAGACATCCAAGGAATCCAAATCTAAAGTCAGATCAGGTTGTCCAAAACTCATCAGTAGTCGAACCAGGGAGTACGATCCATGGCACTCATGGCAAGAGGCACACCACGTCATCAATCTCCCCCTTGCGCCGCAGCCTTGATGCCCTGTCCTTAGAACCTGTAGTCGTTTAAATCTCAAAGAGCAGACCAATCTCCATGCATCTTGCATCATGCCTGTCTTTGGGCTATGCCTTGATGATGGCATCATCGAGCATGCGCTTAGTGCGACAATGTACACTGGCCGCATCTCCCTTTGCCACCAAGTCCCGCGCGTAGTGTGTTAGCTACTGAGCTAACCACCTCTGGCAGAGAAGCCGCAAAACCAAAAAGCTCACAAAGGTTTTTAGGCCTTCTTCCTTTGTTGACATGTGTCATGCACCTAAAAATTAATCAGGCATACACTTCACCTTCAAGAGTGTTAACGCCTTAGCATTACATCTCAAGAAGTGCTCAAGTCGTCAGTACGCAAGAGATCATCAAGCAAGGGTTGATTAATCAGCATGCAAGACAATTCCTCTTATAGCTGTCTGTCCAGTCCTAGAACTCAAAAGCATATTCGTGGGATGTGGCCTGAGCCAGCCACATCACTGATAGACTTGCACTATGGGCTTGACACATAAGCATCCTAGTGTCAAGGTGACAGACCGACCATGTAGCATCCAAGAAGTTATGGACTTTCTTCCTTGGAAGCTTCCACAGCAAACAAGATTTTCATGGGGCCATGATCAAACTCATTACCTCTCACTTGGCCAAATGAACAAAATGGCCAAGGTAACTACTCTCCCACATGGTGTATTCACAGGTCATATCTCACAAGAGACACATCATAGCTGAGTCACACTACAACGGATCTAGGGGTCATACCTCCACAAGGGGAATAGCATTCCTGATCCGTCCTACAACACTGAACAAGGGGCAAAAACATTCAACAAATCTCTCCCTTCCACCTTGCGTCAGTGACCATAATCATTCGTCATCACTTGCGTTGACCATGTCAATACCTTGCCTGCCCGCCCGGTGGAGATCCTTGTCCAGTGGCTTTGTAAGCATGTCAGCCCAGTTTAGCTTGGTACCGACATACTCAAGCTCCATTGTCTGCTTGTAGACCAAGTCTTGAGCATAGTGGTAGCGGATCTCGATGTGTTTTGTACGCCTGGATAGGACAGGGTTCTTTGACATGTCAATGGTGCTCATTTTTTCAATCTTGATGACTGTCGCCGTTTCTTGTAGTGCCTTCATCTCAGATAGCAAGCTTTGTAGCCATCGCATCTTACACACATCAGCCAAGGCGAAGTACTCACCTTCAGCTGTTGATAGAGAGACATATTCCTGCTTGCAACTTGCCCAATTGACTGCACCTCCATTCAGCATACACACAAAGCCGGAGGTAGATTTTCTGTCATCGATATTCCCTCCCCAATCAGCATCGGTGTAGCACATGAGACGGAGTGACGCGGATCCAGCGATGCCTCCAAATTGGAGCCCCACGTGACGCGTCCCCTGAAGGTAGCGCATGATGCGCTACACGGCCTGCCAGTGACGTGGACTGGGATTGGCCACAAACCGGCTCACCTGCCCAACAACATGGGCTCTATGTGGTCGGGTGGCGACCATGGCATACATCAGACTGCCCACTGCAGACTGATATGGGATGCCCAGCATGTCAGTTTTCTCCGCTTCAATGGATGGGGACATGGAGGTGGAGTGTTTGCACTCCGAGCACATGGGTGTGCTGGCGGGTTTGCAATCTGCCATGTCGTATCGTTGAGGATGGAGTCGATGTATTTTTTCTTGTTCAGGCTGATTGTACCTGCTGCTCTGTCGCGCTTGATGGCAATTCCAAGATAGAAGTCAAGAGGACCCATGTCCTTCATCTCAAATATGCTACTCAGCTGCCCCTTGAGATCGTCTAGCAGCTGCGTTGAAGAAGAGCATAGAATGAGGTCATCAACGTACAAGGCGACCAACATAGTCCCTTTGTCACTCTCATACATATACATGCTATGGTCATTGTCAAAGTTCATGAAGGACTTCTTGGCCATGAACGTGTCCATCTCCTGGTACCAAAGTCTTGGCGCTTGTTTTAGCCCATAGAGTGCCTTCACCAATCTGCACACCTTGCCCTTATGAGCATCAACCCCCTCCAGAACCTCCATCAATACCTCCTTGTCAAGTTTTCTGTAAAGGAAGGCTGTCTTGACATCCATCTGGTGGACCTCCATGTTCTTGGCAGCAGCAATGGCGAGCATTAACCAGATGGAGGCAAACGTCACAACTGGAGCAAAGATCTCATCGTACTCTGCGCCAGGCCGTTGGGAGAACCCCTTTGCTACCACCCGTGCCTTGTACTTGTCTATCTTGCCATCTTGTTTCCTTTTTGCTTTCAGCACCCACTTGGACCCCACAACATGAGCCACAGCAGGTCTATCCACCAGCACCCATGTCCCATTCTCTTCCATGGAGCTGAATTTAATGCAAATTGCTTCGTCCCACTCTGCTTTGTCTGGCCAAGTGAGTGCCTCTACAACAGACCTTGGCTCCTCTTGAACCAAGAATGTATAGTTGAAGCCTGTCCATTCACCCCTATCTGCGTCGTAGTGCTCCCAAAGTACTTTGAGGTGTGAACTGCTCCTTGAACCTGCTGGCTGGTGCTGTTGATGTGGAGGCTGGAGGTTTGGTTCATCGTTGATGATGGAAGAGGCATCCTCCTCATGTTCTAGAGGATCGGATACATCGGAATCAGAGTCTGATTCCTCCGAGTCATCTTCATGAGCTCCTCTCCCTGTTGCAGCACCTATCGCATGCCATTGTGCTGGTGCTTCGTCTCCCTCTTCAAGGAGAATGAGCCACTCTCCCTGTTTTGGAGCGTTCTTGAGTTTGAGATGCTGTCCCTTACTCACAGACCTTTCGTGGAAATCCACATCTTTGCTGCGGATGGCCTTCTTGGCTCCTTGGTTCCACATTTAATAAGCTTTGTGGGCGGTGTCATAGCCGATGAAAATGTACTTTTGTGCTCTTGCATCGAGCTTTCCAGGGCCCTCCCTAGCCTGGACCTTGGCAAACCCGGTGCAACCAAAAACCTTGAGATGGGAGGCGTCCGGCTTCCTACCTGACCATGCTTCTTGAGGCGTCTTCAGCTGTTGTGTTTGCTTCTTCTTGCCTCTCCTTTGCGGAGATGCTCCAGGTGTGAGGTTCACAAGGTAGGCAGCCGTACGTGCTGCTTCAGCCCAGAACCTAGGAGGTAGCTTGGCGTCAAAGAGCATGCACCTTGTCATGCCTAGGAGCGTCTGGTTCATCCCCTCTGCTACGCCATTGCTTTAAGGTGAGTAGGGCCTAGTTTTCTGGTATTCAATACCCTACAACTTGAACAACTCCCTACAGGCTTCGTACTCTCCCCCGTTGTCCATCTTGAATGCTTTCACCTTCTTTCCCCTCCGTCGCTCAACCATAGCGACAAAAGCTTGAAGATTCTCGTTCACCTCGCTTTTCTTTTTGAGAAAGTATATCCACAGCTTGTGACTGGTGTCATCAATGTATGTGAGGAAATATGTGTTGCCTCCATTTGACGGTATGCGAAAGGGACCGCACACGTCAGAGTGCACGAGGTCAAGGGGTACGAGAGCACGTGTGCCATTCCTCTTGAAGGCTTTCCTTTTCGCATTGCCTTGAAGGCATGGCTCACACATGATCCTGGCTCCCTCCACCTCATCACCTTGCTCCATCCCACGCAGTAGCTCATGCTTTGCCATGAGCTCCAATTTGAGATGAGCCACGTGCCCAAAGCGTCTGTGCCACAGGCTCTTGGAGGATGTGTACAGGCTAGAATGAACAGCCTTGGTTGTTGTATTTGCATGCAGTTTTGTTTCTAAATTGTCTGCTGCCATTGCTTCCACTGATCCAACATATCCTTCCTCATTTGAATCTTCATCGCTGATCTCCTTATCATCACTCTCGATCGAAGATTCAGCCGTTGAAGTTGTCGTTTTGGTCTAAATGACGTAGAGTCCATCAACGCGATGAACTTGTGCTACAACCTTCTTGGCAGAGTAGGAGATGTTGATGTCCTTGGTAGGGACTATTACCGCATCCTTCTCTGTAAAGACCACTGTCATGCCATGTTCAGTTATCTTAGAGACGGAGAGAAGGCTGGCTGTGAAGGAGGGAAATTAGACCACCCCCTCTAGCTTGAGATCGGAATCTCCACCGTTGACACCCATTGTGCCCAGCTTGTCACCAATCCCCTCAGCTGCCTCAACCTTGCCGTTGGCAACTCTAAATTTCTTGTTGCATGGAGCAAGAGAGATGAATTCTCTCTTCTCGTGAGTGGTGTGCTTGTTTGTGCCCGAGTCAAGGCCGTAAGCTCCTGGCCTGAGTATCGCCCTCCCTTTCTTGGAGGCACACTCAGCTATCAAGCTTGTGGGATCCTTCCCACCATTTCCCCCTCGCCATTCATCCCCGTCTCCTCCCTCTCTCTTGGGTGCATGACACTCTCGAGCCCAGTGTCCAGCCTTGCCACAGTCATGGCAGTTTCCTTGGCGCTTTGCACCCCTTCCACTGTTGCTAGTGCTATTGTTTCCCTTATACCCAGAGGAGGATGTATTACGGAAGGTGCAGCTGCTCTGTGAGGCAAAGGCAGCCATGTTTGCTTCACTGCTGCTACAACGCATGGCTTCATTCTGCACATACTTAGAGACGATGGTGTAGGAAACTAGACCTTCAGTCCACCCTTCAAACACCGTTATCATGGGGCCCCAACTTTTTGGCAGCGTCATCAGAAAAATCGTGGCCTGCATGTCGGATTTCAGGTCCCACCCCATGCCGGTGGCTTGTTGCAAGAGCGTCTCAAACTTGTATAAAGGCGGAGATATCCTCCCCTTCACCAAGCCTTATGCTGATGAGGTTTTGTAGAATGAAGAGATGGTTGGAAAGTGAAGAGGACTGAAACACCTCGCCAAGTTTGGCGTATGCTACTGGTGCCACTGTACAACCGCTGATGTGTGAAAGGACTGAGGGTTGTATGGAGGACACAAGAATGGCGAGAGCCTTCTTGTTGAGCGTGACCCATGCCACAAGGTCAGCACCATCCTCCTTTGGTGTTGGGATTGTTTCGTCAAAATATCCCAGTAGATCTCTGTCATCCATGATGATCTCAAACTGCCACTTCCAGAGTGCAAACCCCTCTCCATCAAACTTGAGGATGGGCGAATGATTCCCTGGTTCCCCTGTCACTGCCATCCCTACAACTACAACTGCTACAGCTGCTGCACCTGTTGTTGATGCCAATGAACCCGTGTTTGAGGGCGCTGAAGGCTGATGGTGAGAAGAGGCAACTACTTCCCCTGTTCATGTTGGCCGTTGCAAGCAGATGTAGGCTAATGTAGGCTGATGTCAGCTCCCAAGGTAGAAAGGTGCAGATGTGTTGCATGCCCCTCATGTTGATGTTGCCCTTCTAACAGAGAAGTTGGGTGAAAGCAAAGGCGCTCTCACTATTTGTGACCTTAGCGGTTGCGTGCGTGAAACTTCTCTAACCAAAGGAGTGGGCCCATAACCCTTTGTTAGCCAGTGAGCTAACCACCTCTGGTAGAGAAGCCGTAAAACCAAAAAGCTCTTAAAGGTTTTTTGGCCTTCTTCCTTTGTTGACATGTGTCATGCACCCCAAACATAATCAGGCATACACTTCACCTTCAAGAGTACTAACGCCTTAGCATTACATCTCAAGAAGAGCTCAGGTAGTCAATACGCAAGAGAGCATCAAGCAAGGGTTGATTGATCAGCATGCAAGACAAGTCCTTTTATAACTGTCTGCCTTGTCATTGAACTCAAGAGCACATTCCTTGGAAGTGGCTTGAACCAGCCACATCACCAATAGACTTGCACTGTGGGCTTGACACATAAGCATCCTAGTGTCAAGGTGACAGACCAACCATGTAGCATCCAAGAAGCTACGAAATTTCTTTCTAGGAAGTTTCCACAGCAAACAAGATGTGCATGGGGCCAGGATCAAACTCATGACCTCTCACTTGGCCAAATCAACAGAATGGCCAAGGTAACCACTCACCCACATGGTGTACACACTGGTCATATCTCACAACAGACAGAGCATAGTTGAGTCACACTACAACGGATCTAGGAGACATACCTCCACAAGGGGAAGAGTATTCCAGATCCGTCCTACAATACTGAACAACGGGCAAAAACATTCAACATAGTGATGTCGGATTTCAATGCGCTTGGTGCTCCTGTGCAGCACAGGGTTGAAGGTGAGGCTGATGGCACTCATGTCGTCTACATTGAGTACCGTTGGCTTCCTTTGTGGCACCCCAATCTCCTTTAGGAGCCGTCGTAGCCACACCGCATCCTTTACGGCTTCCGCGAGCACACTGTACTCCGCTTTGGTGCTAGACAGTGGGACAAAGTCCTGCTTCATGCTTGCCCATGAAACTCTTGCACCACCAAGAACAAACATACTGCGATGTTGAATTTCTTTCATCCACATCACCATTCCAGTCGGCATCAGATTAGCCGACCAATTCAAGAAAGTTGTCATGTGATCCCCCTCCAAACATGAGCCCCGACTGTTTTGTTGCTTTGAGATAGCGGAGGATCCGCTTCACCGCTTGCCAATGCAACGGCCCGGGGTCAGCAATATAGCGGCTAACTTGACCCTCTGCGAAGGCCAGGTCAGGTCTTGTCACTACTATGACGTACATGATGCTCCCCACCACGGACTGGTGTGGCACACCTGCCATCTCCTCCTTCTCCTCATCGGTGCTCGGCCCCATGCTCGAGCTCAGCTCACATGTGGTGTTCATGGGTGTGCTGAAGGGGTTGCGATCCTCCATGTTGTAGCAACGGAGCACCTCTTGAACTTGCTTTGCCTGTCCCATTTCCAGCGTGCGTGCCTTGTGGTCCATCTTAATGGCAACGCCGAGGTAGTACTCGAGCTCGTCCATGTCGGTCATTTTGAACCGACTGCCTAGCTGCTACTTAAGGTTCACCAATTCCTCCATGTCTGATGACACGAGGATGAGGTCATTCACGTAAACAACCACGGTGTGGTGCAACCCCGTCTGCTTCTGCACGTACATGCTCTGATCCGCTTCGCAGTGTTTGAAGCTAAGCCTGGCCATGAAGCCGTCCATTTTCAGGTACCACATGAGTGGCGCTGGCTTCAACCCGTAGACTGCCTTGCAAAGCCTACAAACCGCCCTCGGCGACGTGTCCACCCCCTGTGGCACCTCCATGAGGGCCTCCTTGTCCAGGTTGTTGATGAGGAATCCGGTTTTCACGTCCATTTGGTGAACTTCGTAGTCGCGGGCCGTAGCCACCGAGAGGATGGAGCGGATGGAGGCGAATTTTGCCACCGATACAAAGGTCTCATCGTACTGATCACCCTTCCGCTGGGCGTACCCCTTCGCAACCAGCCATACCTTGTACTGCTCCATCTTCCCATCCTTGGTGAGCTTCTTCTTGAAGATCCACTTGGAGCCGATATTTTTTTGGGCCATCCGGCCTGTCGATCAGTTACCAAGTACCTTTCTCTTGATGGGAGGCAAGCTCAGATTTTAATATCCCTTGTAGTCAGCCCCATCCTTCTTATGCAATGCCTCCTTGATGGTTTCGGGCTCCTCGTGTGCAAAGAATACTCGAGCGAACCCAACGCAGATGCCCTTCGCGACATTGTACTGTTTCGTCATCCTCCTTGCGTGTCCGCTTCTTTGAGACTGCTGCTATTGAGGCTGCTGGTGCTGCTCCTGCCATTGCTGCTGTTGCCCTCTTGAGACTCCACTCGCACCGCTGGCCTGCTCCCCCTCTCTCAGGGACCGTGGAGATACGGGCTCACTCCCCGTCTCCACATTCAGCTTCACTGCTGCCGGCACTTTGGACTCATTGTCCAACTCAGCTGAATGCAAATCAGCCGCCCCCTATCCCCCGGATGGTTCCACCTGGTTAGAGCTGCTAGGACGTCACCCTCTTTTGCATCCTCCAGTGTCTCCCCCTTGAGGAGT
Source organism: Penium margaritaceum (assembly GCA_023375785.1). Lineage (NCBI taxonomy): Eukaryota > Viridiplantae > Streptophyta > Zygnematophyceae > Desmidiales > Peniaceae > Penium > Penium margaritaceum. Next base: position 85,927 of record SZWC01001698.1, on the reverse strand, counting down.
GGCAGCCAATTGGAGAGACCTGCTTCCTTGTCCGTCCAACGGCTGTCCTCGTTTAACGTGACGTCCTCACTCTTCATGATCTTCTGCCTCCGTAAGTTGAAGAGCCGGTACGCCTTGCTCCCGCTTTCGTATCCAATGAACATGCATCAGCGAGTCCGTGGGTCCAGCTTGCTCCACCACTCCCATGTCTGTACAACAGCATGTACAACGTAGCCAAACGTGCGGAGGTGAGCCACAGTTGGCTTCCTCCCGCTCCAAACCTCTTGTGGCATCTTCCACACCTTGAATTGCGCGTCTTTTAGTGGCTTCGTGAGCGCCATGTTCATGATGTACGCTGCAGTCCGTGCTGCCTTGCCCCAATACCGGTGCGCCAGGCCGGCATTGCTCAACATGGACTGGACCATGTTGAGGATGATGCGGTTCACCCTCTCGATGACGCCATTCTGCTGCGAAGAATGTGGGGTCATTTTCTGCCACATGATCCCCTTGCTCTTCATCCATGCGGAGAAACCCTCGCTGCTCGGCATTATCTCGCCACCCATGGCGGGTACCAGATTCCACCCGCCCAACATCTGAACTCCGGGCTAGGCTAACTTTCTGAATACTCACTCAAATCGAGTAATTCAAAGCTCGATCTTGCATGGCAAAATCCAAGGAATCAAAATCTAAATTCAGATCAGGTGTTCGACCACTCATCAGTGGTCAAACCAGGGAGTACGACCAACGGCACTTCTGGCAAGGGGCACACCATGCCAACAGCAGTAGTAGCAGTAAGAGTGGTAGCAGTAGCAGCGGTCGCTTTGCTACTGCGGATGAGGCCGGCGGGGCCAGTGACGAGGTCAGCAAGAAGGCCGGTGAGGCAGAAAGGACCGACCGCGAGGCTGGCAAGGCCAGCAGGATTGACAAAGAGGCTAGCGAGGCCGGCTAGGTTGGAAGCAAGGCCAGCAAAGCTGGCATGGCTGTGGCAAGACCAGCAAGGCCATCGCGGTTTCCTGTGACTCTGGCAAGGTTGATACGGTGAGCAACTAGGCCAGCGAGGCTGGCAAGGCTGGCGACAGGGCTGGCGAGGCCAACGAGGCTGCGGCGCGGCCGGTGAGGCAGTGGCACGGCCAGCAAGGCTGCGGCATAGCCGGCAAGGCCAGCGAGGCCAGGGCAAAGCCACGGGAAAGCCACAATGCAATTACCACTTCTGGCAACACTAACAAGTAGGCTAGTGAGGGCCGGTGTTGACACCACCAGGGCCGGCTCAGGCCGTCAATGGCCGCAGTTGAAACCAGCGGCTTTTGAAACCCACTGACATGAGAAACAGCCAACGGCCAACACCACATGAGCATCAGCAACATGTTGATTTCAGTAGAAACAGCAGCAGTGGCCGTAGCAATAGCAGCAGCAAGAGTGCTAGTAATCCTAGCAGTGGAAACAGAAGCAGCGGCAGCATAGAGCCTCACTTGGGAAATTTATTCTTGGAAAGGGTAAGGGGTTGGCTGCCACAGCCGGCTCCACATCATGGGAGGGGACGAGTCCATGCGAGCAAAAAGTCTCCCATCTTTAGTAACTGTAAGCAAAGGTCTAGCAAATTTTGCACCGGCAGAATGCCGCACTGGAGGAGATCAACCAAGGAGGTAGCCTAGGCACACCAATTTGGCAAGATAGCAGTAACCGCAGTGACATCCTCAATGACCTCTTCATTCAGGTCTGCCTATCCCCGTCCGGCTTCCTCTCACTCTTTTAAGGTGAGCCGGATGCAAAAAAAATCAACAGCTATGAAGTCTCATTTGACATTGGTGACAAGGTGATGCAAAACATTTTGAAATTGCGGTTTAAGTCGCCAAGGAAGCTAAAATGTCTACATATGTGGATCTGGCCGTTCCCTATTGATACACGCATCAAGCTAGTGGCATGCCAATTGCTGCATCCACCAAGTATGAAGATATATGACGTGTTTCATGTCAGCCTTCTAGCTCTATACACGGAAAGAATAAAAATTCTGCCACAACGAGCAGTCCTTGCTGCCAACAACGCATACAACGTCCTCTGCTTACTCCAGCACGGATAGCGTACATCCTGGTCATGGGTTGTTAGGGGATACCCTGTTCATTGGGCCGATTGTGGACGTAAACATGACTCATGGAAGCCCAAATCTCTATTGCCCAACGGGGGTGGTCAACCAGTTCTGGAGCAAACTGGTAGCTTGCACAAAATGACGCTTGGAACGGGACACCACCTGAACGATGTCATACTAAACAACATTCTTGTTGGGCGGCATCCACAAACAGTGACCATAGGATGTTTGAGATGTCCAACATGGTTGTTGCGTGTACACTCCAGCGTATAGGGGGGAGGTCACTAGCCATGCTGGATGACAAGCTGCAGCTTAGGTCCAAGTGCCATGCACATTTTCACAGTTACCTGCTGATTGAATCTATTCAATTCTTTCAATTCTTTCTTTCATTCTTTGACGGCTCACTATCTAGCACCCATACTTGTTCATGAACCCGGACGGAGCGAGGAGTGGTTCAACACCAACCCTCGCCATGGGGAGGGTTGGCCAGCGACCAACCCTTTGCTAGCTGCCAGCCAGGTGGCTGCAGGCCGGCTGGATGGCCAGCGGCCGGTCAGGTGACTGGCTGGCCATCGGCCGGCAGCCTCCTTGCCAGCGATCAAGTTGGTTGCTCAATCGGCGGCCATGCAGCCGCAAGGCCTTGAGGGCTGGGTCCTGTGGTCTCGAACCCTCATCCTCGCCCTCTCCTCCTTGCCTCCTCAAATGAGTGAGGCGATACATACATATATATATATATATATATATATACACATATATATATATGTATACATAGAGAGAGAGAGAGAGAGAGAGAGAGAGAG
>SZWC01001698.1:70184-82687 GCA_023375785.1 Penium margaritaceum | reverse complement strand
GAGAGAGAGAGAGAGAGAGAGAGAGAGAGAGAGAGAGAGAGAGAGAGAGAGAGAAAAGCACCAACACAAAACTTCCAGACGCACCTCGCACAACAAGGTTTTGCACTGTCATGTAAAAAACAGAAAGTAAGTTTGTTATGTATTAACTTTGAGCTAGGAATGCTGAAAACCTATGCAAAATTTTGAGTTTGGGCTAATCCTCCCCCCCATTGTTTCAGAATGAGAACAAGGGAGCAAGGTAAGAACAAAAATGGGTCTGGGAAGACTCAGAATATTCAACTCTCCGTGTGGGTGTCATTGAAGATGATTGCCCCAGAGTGATGGGGAGAGGAAAATCCCTCTAGCAAGCTCTTGACGCCATTTTGTGAACTCTGATGACTTCCGTGCAAGAGGTGGAGACTCAGCACGTTACACTTATGGTTTTACACAATATCTACCAAAGGTTGGTAGCTCGATAGCCAATAATGTATACATGTATACATATGTATATACTGATTTCTACATGTATACCTATATAATTTTCTTTACAAGCCAAATAGCTTGCGTACCCATAAACGCAAAGTGTGACTCATCCGTCCAACACCGGCAAAAAAACCCTGAAAAGCCCAGTCGGAAATCATTCTCTCTTGCGGCATACGTTGACGGGTGAGCAAGGAAAAAATGTGCATGGGGACATCGCTCCCACTCAAGGATCGTGAGGGAGCGATGCCCCCTTTGCTTTTTTTTACTCTCAAACCCCCAGTTTGATTTCATGGGGGTTTTATGTTTGGGGGATTTTATGTTGGGGGTTTTTATGTTTGGCGCGGGCTCCTTCCGCGCCAAACATACAAAACCCTAAATCAAACTGGGGGTTTGCGTGTAAAAAATAAAAAAAAAACAAAGGGGTCATTGCTCCATTGCAGTCGAGCGAAAACACCCATCTTTCGTTTTTTGAATTATTTTTTGCACACACAAACCTATTCTTTCAACGCTTGAACCTCAATCAAACCGTACCCCAAATTACATTGGGGGTTTTAGGGTTTTAGTTTTGTGCGGGCTCCTGGTGGACCCCGCGGTAGCGGGGCCTAGCGGGTTCCCTTTAACGCATGGGGAGTCTCAAACTACCCTCAAACTCTGGACAAACCTCCTCCCGCAAGTATCACAAACCCTTCAACAAAGGGGTTTGTGATTCTAAGGGGGGGGGGGGGACCGCATTCCATGCGTCTTCAACGCGTGGCAAGCGGCCTCGCCATGCATTTTCACCTCTTTTCTTTGCAACTGGCGTGGCAGTAGCAGTGGCTCATGGGTAGCTAGATTTTTTTTTGCTCGACGACGGGTGAATGAGTTATAGTTCTACTATTCAGGTTTATGTGACTTGAACCCTTTTTCATACATCTATAGTTGTGTTAACACTATTACATATTCACATTTACTTTCATCTTGTTGTTTATAGGCACATCTACACATACATATTTCAAGATGGATACATTGAGGTTCACCCATGTATTTATTCATTTCAATGTGTATGCATTTTTAAACATGTACTAATGTTTACATATTCATTTGAATCCTTTTTTTCATCCATTTCCAAACCTAACTGTAACGGCGCTGTCTCTAGCTCCTACACAAAAGTCATTGGTAGAGCTCAAAGGATGACATGAAAAAATTGCTGGACAGATTTTGTCCTCCGCATCACTCACAAGGTAACTTTCATCAACAACACATGCAGGGAGACTCAAACATTTTGAGTCTCCAGAGAGAGACTCAACCTTTCCCCCTCCTTCTAGGTCCCAAATGAGTGGGGAATTTCTCCGAAATCATGCATTTTCACAATTCTTTTGTTTGTAAAAATTTTACTTCGTACTAAGCCAACTCAAGCTTCACCTTTGACATGACGAAAGAAACTTTTCACGAGCAAGGCTTGTCCGGTGATTTTGCATCAATGCTTTTTATTTGTATGTCACGTGTCTTCCGCTTGTCCTCTCCCATCATCTTACTCACCCCAGGAGGTGATGAGGAGAAGGCAAGGAGGTGCGCTCAAGGCCACCGACCTTGGGCCTCAAGGCCTTGCGGCCTCTTGACCACCAATTGAGCAACCAGTCCGATCGATGGCCAGGCGGTGGACGGCCAATGGCCGCCTAGTCAGCTTGCTGGCGGCCGGCCGTCCATCCGGCCGGCTGCCAAATGGATTTTGGCCAGTGAGTGGCTGGCCACCAGCCAGCTCTTGCTTTGGCAAGGGGTGGTTGCCGGCCACCCCATCGCTTTCACAAGAAGGGAGGACCAAACTAGCCAGCCTGCTACATTCCTTCCCACTTGTTATGAACTTTCCATGTTCATGAGAAACAGGTTCTTTTGCCACATTGTGATTCGTCAACATGTGACATAAAGTAAGAATTGTGAAACCAGCTAGACATGAACACATGAACATTAGTTTGACCTAAGCTGTAGGTTGTTGGTCAGAATGGCTAGCGGCCTTCTCCTTCAAGCTAGAGCATTTGCGCAACACCCATGTCGGACTTCCACGACCTGCGAATGCAACCTAGTTGGGATGTTGTTCAGTATGTCCGTGTTCATGTGGTTCCTCCTACAATGTGTTGATCTGTAAAAGCTGCTAGCTCTCTCCAGAACTCCTTGACCACCCAAGTGGACAAGTGAGACATAGGCACCCACAAATTATGTTCAGGTTCACAGCCGGCCAAATGAACGAGTTATTTCCTTGCAACCCGTGAGTGAACTGTACCCAATAACTAGTGTTGATAGCTGAATAATCTGTTGTGTTGTGTTTGGAGCCAACAAGCTCACATGAACACTTTCATGTATCTTCATATTCAGTGGAAGCATGAATTGGTATGAGAGTGGCCCAAAGGGTGCAACGATTGGGAAATGAACCAATCTACTTTAGTAAAAGCTTTGCATCCCTGAAAAATTCAGCCGAAGGTCTTTAGTGCTAAGGAGAACCTTGCTGCCAGTGGGAGATGATACCTCACGATGCCTTTTTCCTAGCATATACATGTTTTTGTTGCCGAGCCGATTGAAGGCGACCTCTTGCCTCTTGTAAAAATGAGTTCATACATTTAGCAAAGACATGTGTAGAAGGAACCTTTCCCTTACTTGAAGGGTTCCTTGTAAGTTATGTGGAATCATTCATGCAGGTCTTCCATCCATTGTAAACTGGAATCATTCACCAAGTTAGGAAATCTTCCTTGTCATTCATGGTAGGATCCACATACATGCACAACATCTGCTCCAGAGTGCAATCCATGTATCTTTTTGCCTGTTGGTTTGTGGGTGAAATTCTGTCGATATGTGAGACTCGGTATGAAAGTACTTATACATCCTTTGCCAGATTTTGCTATCAAAAGTTTGATCTTGACCGAAGATGATATGCAACAACAAGCCGTGGTACTTCACAACACCCTCAACAAGAGAAGAGCGGTCCTTTCTAAATTCACATGACTGGTTGCAGGAATGAAATTCTTTATCTTTGTGAGAAGATGCACAGCCCCTAGTTTTGCATCGTAGTCATGAGACATGTCCAAAAGACCAGTAATAAAGTCCATTCTGATGCACTCTTATCAAGTCCTAGGGATGAGAAGTTGTTGGACGAGATATGTTGGTTTTGTTTACTAGCCTTGTTCCAAAGACATGGATACTTAAGGATATCAAAACTCCCTCCTGCCACCAATACTAGAGTATTTTTCCTGAGATTGTTTTTCCTGATTTATACTTTTGGTCCCACATAATCTGCCACCGGCAAGTTGTGGAACAAGGAGATAAACTTTGCTCATGTTGAAATGGTATGCACCTTGTCCACTGCCTAGCTGGCCAGCCACACATACAGACAAGGCATGCACTGCTCTATGGAGTACGTCACCTTGGTATGTTCTGAGATGGGCCAGGAATGCACTGCCCATAATGGGTATGTTCCCTGTGGCTCATCATACAAACCATACCTTTTGGCTTGGTTGAATAGGCACCGGATTCTCATACGAGAGGTCGCGGGTTCAAACCCCGCGACGGCCGCAATTTTCATTGTGTCCCAAACTGGGACAGGAAGCTTACTAGAGCCTGCCTTGAGGATGACACTTGGCGGTCTAAGGACACGCCAAGTAGGATTGTAGTTTGAGGTTGGCTCTTGTGGAGCCACTACAAGCAGAAGCTTTAGCAAAGTTCTGTAAGTATAAAAGCTTGTACCTTACATGCATCCATTTAGAGTTCTTGCCTTTGAGACTCCTCACAGAGTGTCCGACGAAAGGTAGACACTAAAGACCAACATGTGGACTTTGTGAGATTGCAAACCAAACAAACCTAAAGTGTTGATCCCTCGTTCGAGCGTAATCTTGGTTGCAATACCAAGAGCGGTTGGCGGCCTCCCATGTCGGGACCCGTTTTCTAGACCGTTGCTGTCCGGTGCATTGATAAAGGGTTATGGGCCCACACTTTTGGTTCTAAGAAACGCTTTCAAGACCGACTAGCGCGTGGTCTTGCAGGGCGCACAGGTACAAAAGGGACACAAAGATCGGACGGCTCCAATCTGCTCCATCGGCTCCATCGGCTTCTTTAGGTAGGGTGCGCGCACGTGGCGGACTAGGGGACGAGGAACAGCTCTGTCCATGTTGGACAAGACCCTCGAGCCCCAACGGGATTAAGCTCTACCCCTTTTTTAGAAGGTGGTACGACCCCGATTCTGTTCTCTCACGAGGGCACCATTGCCTTAGGCGATCATCGGCGGGAGGGGTATGCAATAAAACCAATTGCACCTTTGACAACGGTCGCAATTAGCAACCTCATCAGCCTCATCGGCCTTATCAAAGCAGAGTAGCAGCAAAGCAGAGAAGACGAGCAACCGCAGGAAATGGCGGATCCGACTCAAGCCCGCCTTGAGGCGGGTATGTCCAAATTCATGGGGACATGGTTTCCCTTATGGAAATGGAAGTTTGAAATTGTCATGAACGTGCGTTGCTACCTTGACATCCTAAAAGGGACTGAGACAGCACCCGCCTATGCGACGGTGACGATGTATGCGGCTAACCTTGCAGCATGGACGATGAAGAACAACATGGCTCTCGCCATTCTTGTGACGTCCATCAACGAGACCCAAGACTCCCACATCACAGGATGCACGTTGGCTACCGAGGCCTACGCAAAACTCGCATGCGTGCATCAATCGAACGCCCTAGCAAACCGACTCTTCATCTTCCAAAGGTTGATGTCAATGAGGGTGAGCAAAGGAGAATCGATACACGAGTTTGTGCAGTCATTCGACAACATGCTGCAGGAGGTCCAGCAAATGGAATGGAATCTCGACTCCAACATGTGTGCCATGATCCTTCTCATGGCGTTGCCGAAAAGCTGGGGGTCCTTGATCACTGTATTTGGCGGTTGGAAGGAGGCAGATCTGACGTACAAGGCTGTCGCCGAACACGTCCGCAACGAGTCCATGCGACGCAGTGGCAGTGAGGTAAACATCTCAGCCTATGCCTCTCGCTTCAGTGGACAAGGTGCAAGCTCTTGCTCCAGTCAAGGCAATAGCGGAAGCAGTGGCGGTGGAGGGAAAGGCAATGGTGGCGGGAAGAGTTCCATGAAGCCCGGCAACTGTCACAACTGTGGCAAGGATGGGCACTGGGCTAGGGACTGCCGTAGTCCCAAGAAAGAAGGCGGGAAAAAAGGTGGAAAGGAGAAGAAGGAGCTCACCAACATGATGGCTAGGGGGCTGCCCATGAAGGGCGCAGCGATCCTTAGGCCCGGGGCATTTGCCCTTGACTCAGGCACCAANGCTCCAGTCAAGGCAACAGCGGAAGCGGTGGCGGTGGAGGGAAAGGCAATGGTGGCGGGAAGAGTTCCATGAAGCCCGGCAACTGTCACAACTGTGGCAAGGATGGGCACTGGGCTAGGGACTGCCGTAGTCCCAAGAAAGAAGGCGGGAAAAAAGGTGGAAAGGAGAAGAAGGAGCTCACCAACATGATGGCTAGGGGGCTGCCCATGAAGGGCGCAGCGATCCTTAGGCCCGGGGCATTTGCCCTTGACTCAGGCACCAACCACCACTCATCAAAAGAGAAGGGTGGATCTGTCTCCATGGCCGAATGTGTCATGTACATCAAGTGTGCAAATGGCGGCGTCGTCCAAGCCATGGGCGAAGGGGACAAGGTGATCACATTCAACGTGAATGGTGCGGAGAAGGCGGTCAACCTTCAAAAGGTGGTGTACATGCCCTCCTTTGCAGCCAACTTGTTGTCCGTCGCACAAATCACCGACAACAACATGACAGTGGTATTCACCAAGAAGAAAGCGGTGGTCCTAAAAAACGAGGACATCCAGATTTTTTACACCAAAGATGATCTCATGCTTCAAGTTCCAAGAGTCGACGGCCTCTACGTGCTTCAAACCAAAGTCACCAAGGCATCGGATGGGGGACTTGCATGTGCCACCAAGACAGTGGCTTTGAAGCCAAAGGGTGCACTACCGACAACTATTGCGGGTGCCACATCAACCAAGGACACTGATGCTGAGTTGTGGCAGTGGTGATTTGGCCACGTGGCCAATAGCACGCTGCAGAACATGCAAGAGAAAGCGGTAGTCCACGGAATGGAAGGGTGCACCATGAATCATGGCGAAGGGTGTACATTGTGTGAACCATGCCTCCAAGCGAAGGCAAAGAAGAAGTCGTTTAGAAGAGGAGGTCAACGAGCAGAGCATGTCTTGGAGCTGATACACAGAGACGTGTGTGGACCCTTCCGCACACCGTCTAACGGAAAAAACAAGTACTTCGTGACCTTCATTGACGACCACAGCCGCAAGTTGTGGATCTACTTCCACAAAACAAAGGGAGAGGTCAAGGAGAAGCTCCTCGAGTTCGTCGCCATGGTGGAGCGGCAAACGTCTAAGAAGGTGAAGACACTCTGAAGTGACAACGGGGGTGAATACGAGGCATGCAAGCCTTGGCTCAAGCATCATGGCATCCGCCACGAGAAAATCACCCCTTACAACCCATAAAGCAACGGCGTTGCCGAGAGGATGAACTAGACCCTACTCGGCATGGTGCGAAGCATGCTCTTCGACGCCAAGCTCATACCTTGCTTTTGGGCAGAAGCAACAACAACGGCCTGCTACCTCTTTAATCTCACACTAGCAACCACCTTGCGGAAGCGTGGAAAGGAGTAGGACAAGCAGCTGAAGACCCCAGAAGAAGTATGGTCGGGAAAGAAACCCAACGTATCTCATTTGAAGGTTTTTGGGTCAAATGCATGGGTGAAGATCCAGTCGGGAGAAGGTGGAGGCAAGCTTGACGCACGTTCCAAGAAGTGCGTCATGGTTGGGTACGACGCATCACACAAAGCCTATCGGCTTTGGGACCAGGCAGTAGGCAAGCTCGTAAGGAGCCGCGCCGTTGTGTTTGACGAATGCACCCTTGAAAAGGGAGAGCTGCTGGACCCGAACCTCACTCCCAAAGCGCAAGAGTGGATATTGTTGCTTGACTCTGGAGACCAAGCACCCGACAACTGGCTCGCTTTGCCAGCAGGTGGCGGGAATGGGAGAGTAGCTGTGGAGGATGATGTAGCATCTGACATGGACGTGGATACCGAGGCGTCCGGGGCTTCCGAGTCTGACTTGGAGTCTGACGAATCTTGTGACGACGACAATGACGACAAACCACCACCTGTGGAAGCACCAGCACCAAAGCAAGAAGTCGCACCACTACCCCGGCGTAGTTTGTGACCAAAGAGGGCACCTTTGCAGTATGAGGATGATTGGACCGGCCTTAGCTGGTCGTGCATGGCTCAGGGAGAGCCATCCACAGTGGCGGAGGCGATGAATGGCCCAGATGCGGCCAAGTGGAAGGAGGCAGTGGAGAGCGAGCTTGCGTCCATTGCTGAGAACGGCATGTTGGTGCTCGGGGATAGACCTGACAAGGCCCACATGGTGGGATCCAAGTGGGTCCTCCGAGTGAAGAAGAAGCAAGAGGGCAGCATCGACAAGTTTAAGGTAAGGGTAGTGGCTAAGGGGTTCTCTCAACGCCCGGGCTCCGAGTACTATGAGATATTCGCGCCCATCGTGACCTTTGCCTCCATTCTCTCTCTCCTTGGAATTGCAGCCGCAAAAAACCTAGAGAAACACCGGATGGACGTCAAGACAGTTTTTCTTTATAGGAAGCTCGACAAGGAAGTGCTAATGGAGGTGCCTGAAGGAGTCAAAGCTCCCAAGGGCAAGGTGTGCAAGTTGGTGAAAGCGCTCTACGGGCTAAAACAGGCCCCAAGGATGTCGTAAACAGCGATGGACGGTTTCATGACCGGCCTCTCCTTCGCGCATTGCCAGAATGACCTGAGCATGTACGTGCACGATGATGGGAGAGGGCTGATGCTAGTTGCGCTATAGATGGATGATCTGATCATGTGCTCTGATCGTCTTCGGTCGAGCTGCTGGATGATTTGAAGTCTGACCTTAGAAAAAGGTTCAAGATGAAAGACATGAGTCCTCTCGAGTACCACCTCAGGATAACCATCCACCGCAACTGAGTAGCAGGCACCATTGAACTCAACCAAACCAAATACATTGGTGAGGTACTGAAGCGCTACCACATGGAAGACTACAAACCTGTCAGCACCTCAATGACAACCGATACAAAGCTAAAGGCCTCCATGTTGCCAAGCAACAAAGTAGAAAAAAGGGAGATGCAAGACATCCCCTACCAGTCCGCCGTGGATAGCATCATGTACGCCATGGTAGGGACTCGTCCGGACATCTGCTATGTTGTGGGACAAGTGAACAGATTCGTGGCCAACCCTGGGCCACAACATTGGCAGGCAGTCAAGCACATCTTGCGCTACCTGCAGAAGACACGTCACATGGGCCTCGTCCTTGGAGGCCAAGAAGGAACGGACCCCTTCGCCTGCAGTGCTACACCGACGCTGACTGGGGAGGAAATCTTGACGACAGGAAATCCACCTCCGGATACGTGTGCATCTTGAATGTCGCTGCCATCTCTTGGGCCAGCAGGAAGCAGGATTGTGTTTCCGTGTCCACGGCTGAGGCAGAGTACGTTGCTCTGTCTGAGGTGTGCAAGGAGACTCAAGGGCTGCGCAGCCTGCTTGGTGAAATGACAGCGCCACAGAAGGATGCCACGGTCGTACACGTGGACAACATGAGCGCCATCTCGATGGCTGAAGACGAGATCATCTCCCGGTGAACAAAGCACATCGACATACGTTACCACTACTCACGTGACCTGGTCATGAAGAACGTGGTGGACTTGCAGCACTGCGAAACGATGAGCATGCTTGCTTACTGCATGACCAAGCCGCTTGAGAGCGACTTGCATTATGTAGGCATTTGTGGATTCGGCATGAGGAGTGTGGTTGAGGAAGGGTGAGCCCCAAGGCATTAATGGAGCCTAGTAAGTGACAGATGGATAGAGGTGCAAGGGAGAGATTTGTTGAAATGGTATACATCTTGTCGACTGCCTAGCTGGCTAGCCACACATACAGACAGGGCATGCACTACTCTATGGAGTACGTCCCCTTGGTCTATTATGAGATGGGCCAGGAATGCACTGCCCATAATGGGTATGTCCCTTGTGGCTCATCACAGGAACCATACCTTTTTGGCTCGGTTGAATAGGCACCAGAGTCTCAAATGAGAGGTCGCAGGTTCAATCCCTGCGATGGACGCAAATTTCTTTGTGGCCCAAACTGGGACATGAAGCTTCTAAGAAGCTTACTAGAGCCTGCCTTGAGGATGACACTTGGTGGTCTAAGGACGCGCCAAGTAGGACTGTGGGTTGAGGTTGGCTCCAGTGGAGCCACTACAAGCAGAAGCTTTAGCAAAGCTCTACAAGTATAAAAGCCTGTACCTTGCATGCATCCATTCACAGTTCTTGCCTTTGAGACTCCTCACAGAGTGTCCAACCAAAGGTAGACACTAAAGACCAACATGCGGACTTCGTGAGGTTGCAAACCAAACAAACCTAAAGTGTGGATCCCTCGTTCGAGGGTGATATGTTATCTTGGTTGCAATACCAAGAGCGGTTGGCGGCCTCCCATGTCGGGACCCGTTTTCTAGACCGTTGCTATCCGGCGCATTGACAAAGGGTTATGGGCCCACACTTCTGGTTCTAAGGCACGCTTCCAAGACCGACTAGCGCGTGGTCTTGCAGGGCGCACAGGTACAACAGGGACACGACCATCGGNTGTAGGTTGAGGTTGGCTCCAGTGGAGCCACTACAAGCAGAAGCTTTAGCAAAGCTCTGCAAGTATAAAAGCCTGTACCTTGCATGCATCCATTCACAGTTCTTGCCTTTGAGACTCCTCACAGAGTGTCCAACCAAAGGTAGACACTAAAGACCAACATGCGGACTTCGTGAGGTTGCAAACCAAACAAACCTAAAGTGTGGATCCCTCGTTCGAGGGTGATATGTTATCTTGGTTGCAATACCAAGAGCGGTTGGCGGCCTCCCATGTCGGGACCCGTTTTCTAGACCGTTGCTATCCGGTGCATTAACAGCTCAAAGGTCTCCCAAGTCTGGCACAATGACCTATGTCAGTTATTTCTTGTGACTTCCACCAATGTTTGTTTACATTTTGAGAGTCTTCAAACCAAGGTTCCACACAGTATGCCATTTGGATCCTGTTTTACAAAATCATTGTAGTGGATAATGTCTCAAGGTGGTTGCTACAGAGGTAGGCGAGGGGAAATCTGGTGTTTACATTGTAGCTGTTGTACTGGTCACTTTAAATTTCACAAACGTTTACGTGAGTGGATCAGCCACGCTGATGCATCATTGCTAGTTTTTCCACGTGAAAAAGATTGGCACATGTATTCACTCTCGGTCCCTATCATCTTGACGTGTTTGGTTGCATTTAAAGGTACAAAGGGTTTTGGCTGGTCACGGCTGTCATGCCCTCCTCATTGCCCTCAAGGTAATAATGCCATATCTTGTGAGTGTATACCACAGCAAGGAGCTCTTCATCACCAGCCGTCTACCATGTTAAAGGATGGATGAGATTAGGCTCTCACAAGCGATTGGATGAGCGTATTGCATGAGGATTACTCCAATTCTTCTTATCAAAGCATCAAACTATACCTCCCACAGTTGTGACGAATCCGGAAGAGCTAAAATCGGTATTGTTGATAGAAGTTATTAGACTTTCACAACAATGTTCTTGTATTCATTCAGTGCGAATGCATTTCTTTTTACATGAACCTCGGTAGAGGTGCTACCAAGGTTGAATACCCTTGCACAAAATTTCAACAGAAGTTTTCAAGGCCGATGAAAGACCTAACCTACCCATTTTTTTTGACATGGCCAAAGACTACGGCTTAGACCTTTTGTGGATCGACACATATACCATTCTTGCTGACTATGTGTCTAATGTATTTGAGCTCATCTTATGTAAAATTTTACTTGCTTACCTTTGCACATAACATTTCCTCCCCGATGATCGCAATGACTTGGCATGAATGATCTATGTGCTCCTCATTTAGTTTGGAGAAAACCATGATATCATCTAGGTGAATTGAGAAAAATAGCAAGCATGTTTTTTGGAATTGCTTTGGTTCATTTCTTCTCAGAAGGTTGGTGGTGCATTCATTATCCTGAAGCACAGAACTCACACCTGATATTTGTTGGTTTTTGCTCTCATTGTGTTGTGTTGTGTCCTCCCGGCTTGTGTACATCGGCGTGCAGATGACTGACGTTGAGACTTGACGCTCATGGAGTGTCGTCCGGTGGAGCCGACGCACGCTGAGGTCTTCTCGCAGTTTGCTGGAGCCTCCTCTCTCCGGCGACGTGTTCAGCTCCATCGGCAGGCCTCCTCAGCGATCGCGCTGCCGGCGGTCACGGCCACCGTAGTTGCTGTCTGCATGCGTCCAGCGCGTCCTATCGCGTCTGCATCGTCATGCACTGCCTAGGGTCCTTGTTGCATGTTGCATGGCCCTGTTCGGCATCATATACCATCGTAGGCACTGCTTGGGTTCAGGCCGCCATAACTCCTCGCTACTATTTTTCTAGCTGATTCTGACCGCACGGCTGCGTTTGCAGTGTTGGTTTTATGGTATGGTCCAATTTTCAGGCAAAACGGACGAAGCCCGGGTTTTGGGCTGCCGGCCGTCTGGCAGGCCTCGCCGAGAAAACCTGCCAGCCTGAAAATAGGTAATTTCTGATTGGCTGGTGAACTGAGTAACAAGCTTTACAGAGCTGGGGGGGAGGCTAGTTCTTGGAGGGGTCTCCCATTGTATCTCATTGTTCATTCCTAATCAGTCTTTTCCAGTTTTCAGCTGCTTTCCGACGCGAACACTGGCGCGCGCATTTCTTAGTAACAAACCCAGAGCTTCCAGAGTTAGGTTCTAGAACAGCAGACTGAGAGGGCAGCAGACTTAAGCAACGAGCGTGGAAGCCCGCACGCTGCATCAACAACGCATGCTGCCCCAACCTGCCGCTTAGATTTCTAGCTTGGTATCAGAGCCAGAGCGTAGCAGCAGCAGCAGAAGACTGGCGTCAGGTGCCAAACAACGCCGGCAGATCTCCATAC
>SZWC01001698.1:43567-57765 GCA_023375785.1 Penium margaritaceum | reverse complement strand
GAGTGCGTGGCCACGGGTTGGGAGGTCGACTCTCAGTTGCAAGCTATGATCCTCCTTCTAGCCTTGCCAGACAGTTGGAGTCCCATGATCACAGTCCTTGGTGGCTGGCCTTCCGACGAGCTAAAGTACCCCAAGGTTGCTGAGTACGTACGCAATGAGTGGATGCGACATGGCGGTCGAGAGAGTGCAGCGGCATCAAGTTCAGCTTACACGGTTCATCCTCAAAGTGGAGGCCGAGGCGACAAGTGGAAGGGTGCCAAACAGGGGGACAAGAAGGGGGAGTGCTTCAATTGCGGCAAGGAGGGCCACTACGCGTGCAACTGTCCTAAGAAGAAAACAGATCGGTCGCAGCGGGGCGGGAAGAAAGATGAGCACGCCCTTATGGCGTACAACTCCACCAACTTGAAGGATCCGGGAGTTGCCGTCATCGACTCCGGATCAGGCCGCCACACGCAATGCAACACGGCGGCATTTGTCACCTACGGCGCCTCGGAGAGACGCATGACGGTGGCCAATGGAAAAACAGAGGTAGCCACCGGTGAGGGTAACGTCCGCATTGAGTCAATTGTGGATGGAAAACCTGTCACGAGCACAATCTACGATGTGCTGCATATGTCCAACTTTGGAGAAAACTTGCTCTCTGTCAGCCGCCTTACCGACAAGGGACTTAAGGTGCTCTTCACAAAGAAGGAGGCCGTCATCCGCAAAAAGGGCAAAGGTGAGGTGATTGCGCGTGCCAAGAGGGAGGAGGACTTGTACCTGCTACGCGCAAAGATCCTCAGCAGCCGGGAGGGGTCCAACGCCGCCAATCCTCCAACGAAGGATGGAGGAGACCTGGACCTATGGCACCGCCGACTCTGCCACATTTCTCCATCGACCGTGAAGAAGATGGCTAAGAGGGAAGTGGTGCGGGGTCTCCAAATCAGCGGCCTTGATGGAACCAAGGAGACCATGTGTGAGCCATGCATCATTGGCAAAATAACTCGGCAGCCGTTTGTCGCCAAGGGGACGCGTGCATCGGCAAAACTGGCCATGGTACACACAGATGTGTGTGGACCGCTTGAGAGCTCCATCGGCGGAGCTCGCTACTTTCTCACTTTCATTGATGACCACAGCCGGAAACTTTACCTCTACCCAATGAAGCGGAAGAGTGAGGTCCTTGCGTGCATGCAAGAGTTTGTGGCTGATGTAGAGCGGCAAACAGAGTTGAAGGTGAAGGCGTTCCGGAGTGACAACGGCGGTGAATATGCGGGGTGCCTTGGATGGATGAAGAGCAAGGGGATTGAGTGGCAGAAAACAACTCCCCACTCCCCACAACAGAATGGCATCGCAGAGAGAGCGAATCGCACAATCCTTAACATGGTGCGATCCATGTTGAGCGACGCTGGCCTTACACAACGGTATTGGGCAGAGGCGGCAAGGACAGCAGCGTACATCATGAATCTCATGCCGACCAAGCCGCTTAAGGACAAGGAGAGCAATGCGTGGAAGATGCCACAAGAAGTGTGGAGCGGGAGGAAGCCGGCGGTGGGTCACCTCCGCACGTTTGGTTGTGTTGCACATGCAATGGTGCAGGCACGTGAGGGACGGAGTAAGCTGGACCTGCGTACCCGCCGGTGTATTTTCCTTGGATATGAGAGCGGAAGCAAGGCGTACCGGCACTTTGACCCAAGGAGGTAGCAGATTGTGCGGAGTCGCGACGTCACGTTCGACGAGAAAAACCGTTGGACAGACAAGGAGGCAGGTCTCTCCAAGAGGGAGGAGTGGATGCCACTCCTTGAGGGGGAGACGCCGGAGGACATGAATGAGGGTGACGTCCTCGTAGCAGCACCAGCCGGAGAGGATCGTCCGAGGGATGCGCGACCGGCAAAATTTGTTGCGGCCACTTCAGATGAAGAATCCGAAGCATCGGAGATGGACGTGGAGGCGGGGAGTTGACCGATGTCTCCAAAGTCTCCAAGAGAGGGGGAGCAGGCGCTTGGAGAGGATGGCGCCGAAAGGGGACAGCAACAAGAACAACCGCCTCAACAGCCTCGCACGAGCAGCCGTGTGCGAAGAAGGACAAAAAGATACGATGCCGACAAGGGCATTTGGACTGGGTTCGCGCAAGAGGAGCCTCAAGGAGGCACTGCACAAGAAGGATGGGGCTGAGTGGGAGGGAGCAGTAAAATGTAAGCTCGCCTCCCATGAGGAGAAAGTCTCCTCAGTTATAGGTTGAGTATGGAGGACTGCCATGGGTGACGCGCAAGGGGGAGATTGTTGGAATGATACTCCTCACCATGGCAGGAGTGACTCCAAAAAGGAACACCAAAAAGACAAGCCTTAGTGGCTTAGTGGATAATGGTGTCCACCTCTAGAGGCAGGGGCCCGGGTTCAAGTCCCACAAGATGACATTCTACCCTGCCTCAAGGGAGGTGGAAAGTAGATTCCTGGAAGCTAGCTAAACCTCTAGAGTTCCTTTTTAAGTTTCTAGAAGGCCAGGTGAGGGTCCAGGAAGGTGGCACACCTTCTAGAAGGGGTGACTTGTCCTACAAGGCATCTAGAGGTGTCTTGGTCTTCTGGACACCTTCCCTCCTACTAGAAGCAAGCTGAGGAATCTAGGAAGGGGCAGAAGCTTCTAGAGGAGGGAAGGGATGCCTTCCTAGGTGGGAAAAGGACAGCCTACCAAGGAGCACTCTAGAAGCCATAGAATCTGCTAGGAAGCTCCAAATCTGGCATGCTTTGGTGTTCTGGAAAGCTTAGATCAGTGGCTATAAATAGCCACTGCTTGTGAGCCTTGATAAAAGTTTTAATTCCCATCCAATTGAGGACAAAACTATTGCCTCACTCTCTGACCAGATTTTGCCATCCTTGGAACCAGTTGCCTCCATAGTTTCAGTCTCTCCAAAAACAGTTGGTGGTGTGAACCAGCCACTGCTAGGGACCCTCCAGGGTGCACACTCACCCTCAGGCCAACACCAACTAGAGTGGAGGAGTGACACGATGGATTTTCCATCACGACACTCCTTTCTCCTCAAATCCGGCCACGGGCTATTTTCCGGGCTAGATTCGAACTCGACTCTAGCACATATATTTTTTCGGGCTTTGGCTCCTCGAAACCTGAGCCTCGAGTATCCGAAGTATCCGATAATTATTTAACGACCATTTTTAACCGTAAAAATGGTCCGTACGCTACATTCCTCCCCCTTTGCTTCGAACCGTCCGGGTTCGTCTTTGCTCACAGAGGTTTGATCATCGCGTGCTTCATGATGTAAATCAAACAGCAAGAAGTGCAAACAAGATCACATATGTGAACTCTTTTCATCTGCAACACGGTTGCGTCACGTTCACGCACAATCAACCACACACGTGCGGTTTTTGTGATTACGGTCGTTTACGTACAACATCCAGTGTTGATCACGTGATCCCTTGGCATTTACCAAGATGAGACACGTACAATCCTTGTACATTCTTCACAATTGTTGATGGGTCTTCACCGAAGACTTATCACACGTGTGTATTGATGGCATGGTCGATGCCTTTTGGGACGTACATTGTCAACAATGTCATGCCAGTGGGGAAGAGATTACATAGGATGAATTTTCCCACATTCTGTGTGGTACGTGTTCAGCAAGCTGTTGTGGTGACACCTCCTCCCCCTGTGAAAGGAGCGTCTCTGCGACCAATTAACCGGGCGTCCCTGCAAAAACTGTCCAGGTCCACACAACACTTCCCATGTCTATCGGACATGATCTCTTCCGAGGGGATGTTGCCAAGGTGGTACCTCCCTACAACATTATTAGAACGTTCAACCCAGTATCTGGACATCAGTCCTCTCGGGTCGCAACCACGTGTTGATGACCACGCGAAGGTCTACTAGACCTCTTTCAGCAACTGTGGATTGGTTGGCTGAACTCAACCAAGCTCCACTGAACCCATGCAACTCGCATGCTAGCTTCATCTTAGGGTTGGGAGGCACCAAGGCCCTAAGACAAGGCTGCTGAGCACACTTCTTTTTCCTTTCAAAGATTGTACTCATATTTGAAGGAGGCGGCATTGGTCGTCTGGCATGCGCACTTGCCGCTTAAGTCCATCATTGGACACGACAATGCTCCGACCTAGATGATCTTCGTCTCAACCATCATCCCCTCATTTCTATCTGAAATGGGTACCGTAGGCTGCCGCTCTCGTCCCTGTAAAAAGCACATTGCTTTTGAACTAGGTTCCCTGAGATAACCAATCTCAACAATGGATTCTATCCACGAATGAAGTGTTCATTGTATGGTATTCACCAAATGGGTGTACCGTGATCACAATCGTTGTGGTACAAGTTGGAACAACACCTTTCCGGCGTCAATTCCATGTGATTATGTTGAACACATCCAAAGAGCCAGGAACAATTAGTTCCAAAGTATTTCTTTGCTCATGTCATGACGTCCTAAGGTTACAGTCAGGAACCCGTCACGGGTTGTGTTTGTCAAGTCACAACAAAATATGTTGTTTCAACGTCTTCTGATGTCTACATTTGGTACTTCCACTCGACAGAGTGTTTTCCATATGCCTCACCCAAGGCACTTGTAGAGGGGATCGCCCTCATCAAAGACATTCGACAAACAACCATCGTTGTGGATACCTCCGCAGCGACATCCAAAACATGTTATACTTGCATTCGGCAATGTACTTCAATTGAACCATCCTCAGAGCCCAGGGAGTTCAGTTACTTTACCATGACCTTCCGAGTCAGGAAAGCGTGGTTTGACTACACCGTAATCGCTATGCTCTCTTTCGGAGATTGGTTTTGTTCCAACAAATTGGATAGGCGGTGCTACACCATGCCTTTGGTATGATCAGACTCCATCTGTGTGATGTTTGAAGAGCGTGACGTACACAACTAGTGTACCGTGTCACGATGGGCTTAACTTTGAGACGTTTCTCAAAACATCAAAAGAATCTGATGAGAAATATCGTTTCTCAAGGCCCATCTTGAAGAGTCATTTCACATCAACATTTTTGACACATTGGTCACTTATTTTGCCTTAGTGTTGATTATGACTCATGTGGTCGGTCGGACCACCAAGATGTAGGTGCTAATACACTGTTTGTATAAACCTGTCGGGACATACATTGTCTCTACGGCTATAAGTTTTGAACTTCAAAACCTAGACCTTGACGTGATCCCAACTATGCCGTAGTCTATTTGTAGAAAACCATGAGATCGTCATAGAAATCTAGAACTCCATTAGTAGAAAATGAGTGTCGCTCGTTTTCTTTGAAATGGAATTTTCACAGAACTGTGGGTGAACTCATGTCACCAACATCGGTTCACGCACTCTTGTCTATCAATGTCCATGACATGTTCACTCGTCGAGTGATGATAGACTGAAGGTGTCCCCTTCAAATTTTTTCACTATTGACATTCGGTCAATCTTATCATACGCCAGAGTTGACTCTTGCGATCTTCGACCACCGCACTACGGCGTCTCAAATCTTTGAGGACCTATCGAGGAGTCTCCGCCTCTCTCTGACGTATCTACAACCCCCATTGACAATAATCCTTGTTGTTGAACAGGGTTGTGAGTACACTCATGTACCTAGTTATCGTCTGTACCAGTCGGGTAGCACGATTTGTATTCATCACTCACCGAGTGATACGATGTCAATGGTTTTGCCATTGAGTATCAGGGATGTCGTCCTTGACACGTTCAATCATGGACCGATGTCTGTATCGGCCATGACTAATGATGCACAGAACCTCTAAAAGGTACTGGTGCATTTTGTACACACTATGTACAGGCGGCACGATGACAATCCTCGAGGATTGAGGTCGACGTGCTAACAGGCCATGTTCGTTTCACCTCTCATGACATAGTCGTGTCACGGACACAGTCATGAAATGATCACATTCGCCTTTGAACATTGTAGCGCAATGGGACGTGCAACTGTCGTGGCACACGTCCTGCGCCCACCAAACTACTTGTTTGGTGAAATGGTGTCGTCATTTTTATCCAAGACTTCAACTAAAATCGTCAGCTTGTTCAATTGTCACAAAATCGTTGTGACCATTCGTTTGTCCAACTTATCCATAACTGGGTGTCGTGATCGACGCACCCACACTTAGTGGATTAAGTTTTTGTGCATGTCATACACGTTGTCCATGCATGTTGTGTGCCCAACTTCACGTGGTTGAAGTTCAATGGCATGAATCGCATACCATGATCCATCGAAAAGTGGGTTGTCTCTGGTGCTTGATCATGCGCGCTGACCCCTTCCGGTAATGCAAGCTGATAGATTTTGGAATTGGTGCTCAACCGACGAGGCTTTTGTAGCACGTTCCATATACGGATACGGAGGAGTTCGTCCACCTTTAAGATGGTCCAAATCTGAGGAAATCATCCTCGTCACACATGTGATTTATCCGTTTGAATTTTGTTTGGTACTTCTTTCAGAAGTATGTTTTCATACTGCTATCGGCAGGGCAAAGGTTTCAACCTTCAATGATCGTCACAGTCGGTGACGACCGAGACCACTGTGTTTCTATGCCGTTCGGGCATAAATCTGATCACCACAGCCGCCTGTGATTGTTTCTAGCCATGCCTGTCGATTCTCCATTTGAGAAATCCGGCAGTATGACCATCCTCGACGTCGTCGAGATGCCTTGCAAACGTTAGCCAACGTATTTTGGCGCTTCAAACAATGTGCTCGACCCGCTTGTCCCTAGAACCATTTATACGCATAGATCATATGCTTTTGTTTGGTGATCCATCACAAGCTAGCCTATCGAGGCAACGAGTTGGCTAGTTCTTGCTAGTTAATACAACAAGGTGCGATCGGCACCCATGTTATTATTGCAATCGGCATCTTAAAACATGTGTTGTACCATAAAGACTAGCATGGCCAGTCCACCCGGAACTCATGGACATAGTGCGTTCGGCACTCGCATTAGTGGTGCATTCGGCACCCACGACAAAAGTGCAACCCGCAACTTTTGTCAATTGCACAATTATCGTCCATGACAATGGTGCATTCAGCACTCGTGTCGATTTAACCGATGCACCCGCCGGCCATGCATTCAACGCTCATTGGTATTGTGCATTCGACACACGCGTGAATTGTACAATTGCATCTACCATGTTGGTCATGCTCCCAGTGCAACCGGCACTTATCAATTTTGGGGGCTCGACCCTTGTGCTTGGATTTTCACTCTCGCATGTGTGTTGAGTGCGATCGGCACTCACATTCTTGTTTTGTCAATATCCACTCACAAACAAAAACACTCAGCATCCTTGGTGTAATCGACAGCTATGTGGATACTCAATCGACATTTGTTTCGGTCAAATCTCCGTTGACCGTGAGCAGTGCGTTCGACACTAACATCACGGATGTTTTCGGCATCTGTGATCAAAGTGCAATTGGCACTTTTCCAGAGGTGTGTTCAACACCGACAAAAATTTTGCAACTAGTTCTTTTGCTATTACTCGTAGTGCAATTGGCACTTACGTCAATGATGTAATCGACGCCCGTGTAACTGTGCAATCGACACTCGTTTTGTAGACTATGCACATTTCGCATTGTTGCGACGAGTAGGTGAGTCGTCAAGTGGTCGTAGCACGTTCGGTGCTTTCATCATTCTTCATCGAGAATTCTTCTCGATGCACGTCACCATTGTGGTTTTGCAACCTGGTGCACGTTGTAGTCGTCGTTTTACGTAAACGAAATTGTTTAGCGCATGTACAACCTGGATTAAGCCATGTCGTGGCTTTAAACGGTCACCCTTCCTGGTTTTCTCACGAACCACTCCAACCTTGGAGGTTAATTTTGGAAAATTTAGGCACAAAACGGTGCTCAATTTTTGTATTGAAACATTTCCAAGTGAGTTCCGTCCAAGTTGTGGAAAACTGTCGGTTTTCCTCCAAAAATCAGGACCGCTTTTTCGAAAGAGCTCAACCAAAGATTTAAGAATTTTGCGTCAAAACCAATGGTCAACTTGACCACATATTCGGGTTCGATCATAAAAGTTTTTGCCGTTCCAACCTTTTTCTTAAACGGTTAATACAAAATTCCTCAACTTGAGGATTGATGAAAATGAACAAAAATTTAGCACATTGAGTGCCTTTTTTTTTGTTGTTCTTGCAATCTTCCAAGCGTCATCCGGTGGTACATTGGGAAAACTTTCGGACTTCCCATTTTCCATAAAGAGGAAAACATTTTAGAACAATATTTGAGAAATTCTCAAAATATTGTAGAGCTCAGACGAAACTCCTTGCCGCTTTTATGGCAGTCAGAACCGGGTTCAACTGACATTGTTGTCTTTGTTTCCATGGGCCAGCCATCAGGACGGACAAAAAAAAGAAAGGCGCAAAGAGTCGAACTCTTGACTTCTGCGATGGAAATGGACCCACTGCCAACTGCATTACTTGCGCACTCTATTCTTGACACATAGAGGCAATTTTCGGCATGTAAGTGGCGAATGACGCCTCTGCGGGGTCATCACTCTCCATCCGACGAGTGGAGGAGGGAGGAAGCTTCCCACCCTCCTTCCTTGGGCTGTGGGCCCTTGTAAGGGGGGAAGAGGGAGGGACACACCCTGCCTCCCCCCTTGGGCCGTCGACCCTTATGTGAGGGGGAGGAGAGGGATGATCACCTCCTCTTCTCCTCCTTGGGCTATCGGCCCTCGCGGGGGGGAGGGGAGGGAGGGGTGGGGGAAGAACGGCTCCCCTCTTCTCGCCCATTGGCCTTCGGCCACGTGAGGAGGGAGCGACGGGGGAGACATCCCCTCTTCTCCCCCAAGGGCCGTCGGCCCATGTCAGATTGGGGGGGGGGGGGGGGAAGAACGGCCCCCCTCTTCTCGCCCATTGGCCTTCGGCCACGTGAGGAGGGAGCGACGGGGGAGACATCCCCTCTTCTCCCCCAAGGGCCGTCGGCCCATGTCAGATTGGGGGGGGGGGAGGGGAAGACGCGCCCTCTACTCACTCTTGGGCCGTCGGCCCGCATGAGTTGGGGGAAGGGGGAAACGCCCCATCCCTTCCTTCATGGGCCGTCAGCCCGCGTCAGGTTTGGGGGGGGGAAGGGGGAGACGGCACCTCTCCTCCCGCTTGGGCCGTTGGCCCACCTGGAAGGGGGGGGGAGAGGGCGAACGCCACCTCTCCTCCCCCATGGGCCGTCGGCCCATGTGAGAGCGGGGAGGGGGGGGAGACGTCCCCTCTCCTCCCCCATGGGCAGTCGGCCCATGTGAAGAGAGGAGGGTGGATGGTGAACACCCTCCCCCTCCTCCTAAGGTGCTATGAACAAGGCGTTGGGATGGGAGAGAGGGAGGTTCGCTCCCCTCTCCTCCCGTCGTCTCTACGGTCAGGGGGGGGGGGGGGGGGGGGGGGGGGAGGAGGAGGGAGAACGCTCCCTCTCCTCCCCTGTGGGTCGTTGGCCGTGGTGAGAGAGGGAGGGGGGGGGAGATCGTCTCCCCTCCCCCCCTTGCGCACCGGCGGGGCCATGGACGAGGGGGGGGGGAGGTTTGCCTCCATCCTCCCCCTTGGGCGCTATCAGCGCCATGGTGTGGGGAGAGGGAGGCTCGCTCCCCTCCTCCTCACGTCGCCCGTCGGGCGTCGTTTGAGCTCGCTCTCGAGCAAACTCGTCGCCAGTCGGGCGGCGTTTACTCTCTGGGAGACTTTTTTTTTTTCCGTCGGATTGTCGGATCTCGTCCGAGTTCTCGGTGGTTATCGGCTCTTCCGCCGATCGGGCGGCGTTTGGACGAACGGTTCAAACTTTTTGTTTTTTTCTGGAGCATTCAATCGACGCACAAAGTCATTCGTCAAGTCGATCGAACGAATAGCGGAAGTCGATTGGCTCTGATGCCAATGCAACGACACTGGCCGTTTTGCGACTAACTGTGGAACCAAAATGTAAGCCCTCAGATTAGTCAGTCCAAGAAGGCCGAGTGACTGGTCACCTCAGCCATTTTGGCTGAGACGCATCACGGCGAAACAGACACGGTCGTCATATGGCATCTTTGCAACATGCAACCTAAAAACCCTATCGTTCCACGTGGCACGGCCACGTAGAACAGGACCCTACGACCAACTAGAGTGGAGGAAAGACGCAATGGATTTTCCATCGCGACACTCCTTTCTCCCCAAATCCGGCTACGGGCTATTTTCTGGGCTAGAGTCGAACTCAACTCTAGCACATATATTTTGCCGGGCTTTGGCTCCTCGAAACCTGAGCCTCGAGTACCCGAAGTACCCGATAATTATGTAACGACCATTTTTAACCGTAAAAATGGTCCGTACGCTACACATCCCCAGAAGGTGTTGTAGCACCAGAGAACACCGTAGCCTCTTATCCACCACTAGCAGCTTGAGGGCATTGAGCCATGAAGTGCGTGACCTACATACAATTGTAGGAAATCCCTCATGGAAGGTTTTGTTGCAATACTCACACACTACCTATAGCTCATCATTGTCGTGGCTCCGCTTGTGGTTAGAGACCCTTTGTCCGTCATTCTTCTTTGCTACAGAATCTTTAAGTTGCTTGTCTTAGTCCCACCTTGATTACCGTCTGTCCCTCTAACCCTTGTAGCGTCCAGGCATCTAGTAGCCTTGCCGCACACGTATGCTTGGCTGTGCATCCGAGTGGTACTTCAAGGTCACTAGATACACTTCACTCATGTAGTCATGCAATGCCCTCCTCCTTGTCCAAGCATGGTCCATTACCATCGTGGTGGTCTTGTCCTTTTGGCTTCTCGCATACAAGACCGTCTCACAATTACTGTACCAGAAAACACTCTAGATACCTGAAGATCTAGGTTACATCGGCCTCGGTGAAGCTTTTCACTTCCTCCACGGGTGACGTGAAATCGCTTAAGTAAGAATCAAGCAAGTTGTCCAACTTCTTGAGATCCTTGAGCTTGTGGAGGCACACTAAGCCTCCATGCGCTCTATGTACTTATGCATGATAGAATGGAAAGCCTCCCATGGCATGGGTTGGCACTGTAGGTGTGGCCGCTGCACACCCCACTCCTTTAACACATACTTGATGACAACTTCTTTTGGAAGGTGGGTCAGCTTAGAGGTTTGTACGTGGACAGTATCCTCCTTTAGTGGGCAAAGGGACACGGATAATATGAGGTCTTGAAGGCTATTGCAAAAGTTATTATTGATATTCTAATGACATGAGAGTTAAAGTTTGCATTCGCCAACCTACTGGCCCACCTTGGGCAAAGCATCACAGATCTCTACCGTGATCTCCAACTCCAACATGTGACTGGTCATGAGGCGACAAAGTGATGTGACAACCTCGACAAGGTGTTGGAGAACGTGACCGAGGTGCAGGTGTAGCAGTGGTTGCAGTGCACTACACCTACCAATGCCATCGCTAGTGGTAGTGAGGACTTGCCTGTCAAAATGAAGTTAGAGTCGGTCATGTTCACGTTCTTTCGTTGTGTAGATATCTTCCTAGATGGCATGAAGCCGACCAATTAGCTTAAGCATTTGGAACATATTTTGCGTGTCCACAAGGCTCCATTGAGCCACTGGGATGACCTTGCCCTAACACGACTTGAACAAGAAGCTCTCATCCGCTATGTCTCATTGCATCCACATTATAAGAAGGGTCACCCGCCCTCACTCCCTTGGGTGGTGTTGCACCTCCATCATTGGTGTGCCACGGCGGCCGCCTTCACAAGCTTCTAACAAGCGAAGCAAACTGCCTTTTTCCATGGCATCGTCCGACTCACTAGAGCTTCTCGAGTGGCTGATTTTGGTGCCATTTTTCATCTCATTAGCTTGGTTGCTATCAGTATCTTCTATAGACTCAGCGGTCGTCTTGCCATTTTAAAGGAATTGGCTTGATTATTCTTACGGCTATGACAATGCTTATGATCCTTCTTGACATTGTATTCATGCTCTTCTTTGGGGTTTGAGATCGGTTGGACCTCCCCGAGGGTGTCTCTGTGGTTTGGGAGTGGCCCACATGCTCATCGAGCACTTTTCTGGCCCCTACATGCTTCTTGCTTTTGCTAAGCTGAACATGGGTTGAATTCGGCAACACCGTTGCCATCAGTTTGGCCACCATGCTTGCAGCAAGGGCTCCCAAAACTTGGAGTCCGGCAAGGACATGTGGTGAAGCCGCCACCATTTTGCCCTTGTTGATTTTAGATTGTGCGGTACTTGTCATGCCATCGAGTGTGCCTACAAAAACGTACCCCTTCTGTGAGTGTCATTCAGTTAGTTTTGCCCATGCGGATGGCACAACCATGCGGTAAAATTTCTAGGTTCCTATGCCGCCACCTTTTTGCACAAGCATGTGGTATGAAAGACCTATTTTCTATGCCGCCACAGCTGGCACAATCACGTGGTTGTCATAGATAATGTTTCTAGCCGTTTCTCATGGAACTAGATGGCTTGCAAGAAAAACTAGGAACCTGAAAATATGACAAAAGAAAAGCAAAAGAAAACATGAGCTCTACTTACAAAGACAACTTACAAGGAAAGATACCAAGAGGAGATATCTTCTCTCTTTTTCTCCCTCCCTGTCTTGACTTGCTTCTCTTGCCTGTTCTTTTTTGGTTTGCCCGTCTCTTCTTGGGCCTTCACTCCCTTGTGTTTCTCTTGGGGCTCATTATGCCTCCATGGCGGCATCCCCCTTGAGCCCACGACGAAGCAGGGGCCTTACAAGCTTCTCCCCCTCCCCTCATCTCCCTTGATCTTGGAACCCTCTCAGCTCTTAGAGCTCCTTTGTTGTAGGGGGATGGCTTGCACCAATTCTAGGTCCAAGGGGAGGGAGAGGAGGTTGTAAAGTGGGAGAAAGGAAGTGGTTTATATGTGGGCACTTCCCATCCCTCCCACAAAATTCAGGTAGCCTCTTGGGAGAGGGGAGATGCTGGGAAAAGTCGCAACATTTAAGAAGAGCTTGTCAAGAGTCTTCCCTTTGTAATTTACAGCGCTCAAAATGATTTTAAGCTCATACCTCCTTGTTGTGTTTCTACTACATTTGCAACTGCCAGCGGTGTTTTATCTATGTTGCTCACAGAACCATCACGGAGTTGGTTGCAGGGATTGTCTTGCTCCACAAACCCTGGTAACGTCCGTGACTCCAGCTTCTGCACATAAGTCATCCTTGGAGTTTGCAGAATGGTATCCACAGCTTGCTTGAGGGCTTTTGACATCCGTGTCACTCTAGGGGCAGTTGTCATCAATGACTCATGTAGGGAGACTCAAATGTTTTGAGTCTCCTAAGGCCCAGTTTAGTTCTTGTTCCCTTGTTCTGGGTCTTGAACGAGGAGGGTATGACCTCAAACTCCCGTGTATGAAACTCTTTACCTGTATAAAACAGACTCGTGTTTCACTTTTGACACGATGGTGCACGTGTGAGGCATGTCCGGCGATTGCGTGGCGACCCTTTGTATTTTTATCTTGCGCATATGTCGCTCGTCCTCTCCCCTCATCTCACTCACGTAGTGAGGTGAGGACAGGGTGAGGAAGAGAGCTAGAGACCTCCGGCCTTGTTCCTTGAGGCCTTGCGGCCTCACGGCTGTCAATCAAGCAACAAGCTTAATTGGCGGCCAGCAGGTGGCCGGCTGGTCAACTGGCGAGCCGCCGGCTGTCTAGCCTGCCGGCTGTTTGTTGGCTGGTGGCTTGCCACTCGCTTTCGTGAGGGCTGGTCGCTGGCTACCCGCACACTATCGTGAGAAGGGAGGGCTGAACTGGCCCTCCCGCTGCACTAACATCATCCTGCTTATAGATGTAGTTGTATTTAATCGATTGTATGTTTTGGCAATCTATTCTTCTTGATGGTGGAAGTCATCGATATCCAATTTTTGGAACAAATTGACATTTTTCAATGTAGAGCTCAAAGTGCTCCACATACCCAACTGACTCTGGTATAGTCAACCTTGTAACATCAAGACATACAAAACGTGATGTGCATGCCGCATCCCACGTGATGTGGACGTGCTGTAGTCACAATTTGGGGCGTAAACACTCACAAATCCCTTGATAGAGGGATTTGTAATAGCTCGTTTTTTGTGGAGAGTTTGTGCGGGGAATTGAAGAAAGTGAGCAAATATTGGGGGCATTTTGTCTTTAATATGTAAATCCAAGAGTGTATGACTCCTTGATGAGGTAATACGTGAAAGCCAACAGACGTTGCATTTCTGTTTGTTTTCCTGCGATGAATCTCTTGTCCTTGATTTTTTGTGGGTGAAGAGAGTGCATGCTCTATGCCATGGC
>SZWC01001698.1:23567-38567 GCA_023375785.1 Penium margaritaceum | reverse complement strand
TTGCAAAACCTTACTGTCGCCTTCCGCGTGGCACACGTTTGCTGAGGCTTGGGCAGCCAGGGGTGGACATGCGTCAGGCGGCCTGACTCAGGCCGCCTTCTTCATGTTAAGGTGGAGAATGACTTCAGCCTCCCCATACCCCTATTCACCCCTTCCTCCTTCCACTTGTTTGTACCCCCCTCGTCCCTCCTTCCCCATTTCCCGACTTTCTCCGCCCTTCCTCTTCCCACCTCCCCCATCCACCCTTGCCCCCCCAACTCCATTTTTTCTTGCACCATTTCCTCCTCCCCCCCCCCCCCCCCCCCCCCTCTCTTCTCTACTCGCGGTAGGTAAGGGGGTTTGCAACTCCCTTTCACAATTCACCCCGCCGCAGTACGTACTTGGCCATCTGAAAGCATCGCAACACGACAGACATCTCCCCTTCTTCCCCCTTCCCCTGCTCCTTCATGCAGGAACTTTTTTCTTACCTCGAAAGTATTCTTCCGTGCACAAGTTTTTGCTCACGGCTCGTGCGTAATCGCCTCGCCATCAGCAGCGAGGCCAAGCTGCTGATCATCCTCCGAGAGGCACCCTGCAGCGCCGCGGGCGGAACTCTGTCCCTGGCACATTTCGGTGTGAATGTAGCTGCTGGGATTTTGCGTTCCGCGCCTCCGCACACTCCCCCTTCGCAGTCAGTCAGATGGTGTTTGCAGGCAGGCGCGTGGCGTCCGGCGTTCCGCGCTTTGAGGAAGGAGCGCGGCGCGTCCGGTGCGGCGCGTCGGTAAGACGGCCTGAGCAGATGATGCATTGGCAGGCAGCGCTTGCTGGAATGGTGCGAGTGCTTGAACGACAGCAACGATGATGCACGCGGAAGCTTGTGTGCGGCACTCTCTGGTGCTCAGGCGTTTCATGAACAGTCTGAAGGTGCGTTTGGTTGTGGACGATGTCCGCAACTCGGCGGTCGTGCAGGCTGGCCGATCAGTACCGAGACGAATACGTTCCTTGCCGAGCGTCCAATTGTCCTTCCGAGGATCAGCGTATCTGACGGGCTCACGAATACGAAACCTGGCGCCGCTAAGAGCGTAGCAGTCCGCAAAGACGCACACGGCGACAAACCAACATACGCTTAGCGATTCTTCACCGTGTCGTCAGTGGTGGACGATGTGAAACGGGTGGAACGATGGGGCACGCAGATCTTTACGCTTGCGCCCTTTCGACGTACTCTCGGGTCGCACCAAGCTCGTGGATTCGGGTCCCACCAGTGTCCGGTGGTGTGAGCAGCAATGCGACAGTGTCTGGCTTATGGTCTAGCTGTTCGAGATCTGGAGCACGGTGCGCTCGTCGTCGGTCAAAGTCTAGTTCAGTGTGCAAACAACGAGCACGCGGCAAGGATCGTTTGCGACAGCCCTGTGGCACTTCAAGACTGGCAGCGAGGCTTGTGGTCGACCCTGCGCGAGTGGCACACTTGGCCGTATCGTCGCAGTTGGGTTGCGGCGGTTCGGGTCGCTATTACCACGAAGCGCTCCTGCTATCATCAGCGCGGCGGCGTTCCACAAGCCGAAGGGTCGGCATGGCTTTGGAAAAAAAGTGATAACCTGAGATTCCTGAGAAATATTATCACAGAAATACCAAAAGTTCCGAGATACCCCACAGTTTAGAGTGAAAACTCAGAGACAACACGCTTGTCAAAGTACAACTCCAAATTGAAGCACGACATATGTTTCCCGTGGCGTCCAACGTGAGGATATGCTACGATACGCTGCTCGGCGAAGCTGTGACGGAAACGTCTGGACGGCGCAACCGCCAACAGAAAGACGATCGCGCTTGCGTGACGTGTAGGCTGCATCTGATCGAGATCGATGGGTAGCACCTCCAACGTTTAGGACAAAAAACGGCGGAACCAACCAGGTCACGAGTGTCACGAGGGATTCGGTGAAAGGCCAGATACCCTGATCAAGTGTAGTACCTAGAGCCACAGCTGGAAACGAGCAAGGACTTGGGTGTTGAAGTTTTCCGAAAGAACTTTAAAGCTGTTGGAAGATGGACAACGTAACTACTACATTCCGAGCATTCCAAGCTTGCGAGACAAGACACATCCGGACATCACTCCAACAACAATGGTCCTCAACTCAGCTCACTTGAAAGATTAGACAGTCCGAGGGCGCGGCAGGTAAAAGCTGGAAATCGTTTTTGGCGTCCAATTTTCGTGATGCGGCTGGGTGTTGGAATGGTTTGTTTGATCATCCATGTTCGCACGTGTTTCCGCCATTTATGACGTTGTTCACGAATTTAAACACGTCGAAGTTGGAATGGTTTGTTGGAACATTGATGGTGACCTATGGACGCCACCCATCCCAAAAACGCAACACCGCCCCCACCACTCAACCCCTAACCCTATCAGGCCCATCGTGTCAGCTGACGTCACTTCCACAGGTGGGAGGAAGCCTTTTACCATCCCTCGTGCCATCTCCCCTGCACACTGCCTCAAGTAATGGCCACGATGTGAATTGAGGCGACCGAATCTAGCTTGAAATTTTTCACGGAAACAACTAAAACAAAGCCATCAAGACCTCAACAATACATACCAACAGAATGATTCAGGAAGATGGAGCGCAGCTTCTGATTTTGCTAGAAATCTTTGTTGGCATCGATTTCCAGCGTTGGCCAACAGCACCCCAACTCGCTCGAAAAAAAAGTCAAAAATTGAAAATAGCTTTGGGTTACTTTTACATCCCTCAACTCAGAAAGCAAAAAGCGCATATGGTAAGTCAGAAAGAAATAATGAGATCTCAAATTTTTCTTGCTTACGTCAGATGTATCATTTGCACCATTGGCCTACAAATCGACAAATATACCATCATCCTAAAACTGTTTTCAGCCTATCCACTTCTCATTACAACAGTTTTTACCATTAGTACTTATTCTCTTGAGAAATGTCTCAAACATTTCTAAAAAATAATTACCTCCGAGTTCTCTTCTCATGTTATTCTCGTCTAACAACATCCTCAATAACTTCGAAGCCACAAAATAAATTCTAGGTTGAAGGACGGCTGTTGTCTTTGTACGATTGACGTCATTCACCAAGCCCTTCACGGCCAAAACCGGTCTGCCAATTTTTTCCTTAGACCGTACACCCCACCTACTCACCACTTCCTCTAAGTTTTCGTCTTCACTCTTCAACGCGAAGATTCCCTTCCCGTATCTAGTTCCCAACCAAGTTGCCTTAGTCGTTAGAGATCCGGACCGATCATAGAAGAACACTACAAAGAAAACGTCAAGCACTCAGTTCTGTAATGGATCCCAACAATTTGTTTGTCAACGACCAACAGATGGAGGATGATCCCATCGAAGAGGAGGAAGACAACTTCCCTGCACAGAAGCTGCACTTGTTGATGCAAGTGCAACTTTGCATGTCACAAACTCAAAGCCAGAGGCCGGACTTCATACCGCAAATCCAAGCTCCTTGTCCGCCGCCAATGCCATCTAAGTCACAGTCGAGAGTGGTTCAATGCCCTCAGCGTTTCCTAACCAAGATGCTCTATTCCTCAACAAGACCAAAGACACCCTAGACGACCTTGCAAAAGCTCACCCGGCCCTCACCAAGCTAGATAGACTGAAAGCAATTGGTGGAGTCATTACCAACATACATTGCAAGATTCTCGAATTTTTTCCCCCGAGGATCCAAAACTATAGGAAGCCATGTCTAACTAGACGAAATCCAAACATCAAGCCTATATCACACGCCAAAACGAGCTCGTTTTGAAAGGTAAGAATACCAACATCAAAGACTCCATGAAGGCCCCATGGCCTTTAAGGACAAGCTCACCTGATGGCTGAATCTTTTCTCTTGACCCATTCATGATAGAATCACTTAAATGTTTGACACCTCCATTTTGCAATTCTTAAAGGAAATGTTTTTGTCTCCTTTAAGGCTAAGGTAGAGGCAATGATCGGCCAACATCACACTAACTATGCTACAGCTGACGTCAAAGCAGTAGTGTATGAACCAAGCCTATAAATCCGCCTCCATCCCAAGGAGAAGAACTCTCCCAAAGAACCTTCACTCATCTTTCATGGATTTGAAGAATGACAAAAGAATCCTCATCGAACCCGTGGACAAGAACTCTATCATTGTCATTCTGGACCACAACTACTACATCCATGTTCAAGACGCGCTCACACACCGATGAGAAGATATGGACATCAAAGGGATCTTAGCAAAACACCTGAACATCAAATAGTGGATGAAAAACTTGTCGAATCTACACAACAATGCTCTCATATTTCTTCACTAAAAAACTAGAAAAAAACTAGAACGTTTTGGCCTTCTACACCATCATGAGGGTCCACAAGTCACCTCTAAATTCCCTACACATCGCAACCTCCTACAGCAGGATCACAACTAACGTCTCCAAATAATGTGATGTTGAAATCCACCAAATCGTCAAGATTCAGCCAACCTACCTTAAGAATAACAATTTTTTGCTACTTGTGCTAGAGGAGCTTGAACTCCAACCAAGTGCCCTCTTGGCAACCTACCATGTTGTGAAATGTACCCAAGCATCTCACTTTAATGTGCACTGACTTTCATTCAAGAGATGCTCCCCATGGGACACCACCACAAAACCAATTTTGTAGTGCAACTAAATTAGTGGATGATGTACAGCTGCTTTGCAGATTTCAAGGGGTGATGTACGGACAAACAAAAAACAGTATAATGGAAACTTCAATAGCCCCATCGCTTGCCACCTTGTTCATGAGCTCCGTTGACATGGATTTTTAAGAGCAACATGTCATCGTCCCTTCTTCCATAATCGGTACATCGAAGATGGAATGATTCTCTATAGGGAATTGAGACCAACGTGCAACCCTACCTGTCCACACTCAACAACTTGGATAAGAACATAAAATCACATGGACTGTCTCTCCATGTCAAATCAATTTTCTAGACATTCGTATGTGAACAAGGGACAGATGTCAGAAGACAGGTGTCTATGGCTTGAATACATACTAGAAGTTGAGGAACACCTTTCCATACCTGCGCTTGTGTAGCTACCATTCTCAAAGCTGCCTTAGATCATGGATCATCTCTGAAGTACGCCGGTGTCTTTTGCAGAAAAAAGCATCCTCTTACTCCTTTGAGATCAATATGCTTTACCGTCTCGTCTAAGATCATGGCAACATCTAAGAATCAACTTGAGCCCCACCCGTTTTTGTCTGTTTGCTATTTCCTAGGCTGCAATATGCACGTCATGAGCCCTATATGTATATGTGGTTTGATGTTTCCTGGTAAGATTCACGGCATTAGAGCGGACCTTCACGCTTAAAATTGGTCTGCCCATTTTCATCTTGTGAGCAGTCAGACCACCTAATCACCACATTCTCTCTATTGTGGTCTACAATATTCAATGCTAAGATGCATCTCACCACTGAGGTCATATGGGAAGGAATTTGATTCTCCTTTTTTTTGTACATTTAATGCTAAATTTTGGGTCGTTGGTTAAAGAGGTCAAGGAAGAAGAGAACTCATGTATTCAAAATGATCCATTTAAAACTTTGCTTGAACACTTCTCTGTCTACTCAAGCATAGTGTGCTATCCCTCAACGTGCCAACATCGTAGGATATAGCATACCACATGCTCACTGACCATGTGTTGGTACTCATTCAAAGGTGAATCCACCCAGAGCTGACCACCATTTTGATTTCTTGAATAGATATTTTCAAAGGCCATTTCCTAAAACGTTTCCACCCAATAACAAGAGAGCCTAGACGTATTCATTGTCTTGACGCAAAAATATTAATTACTTTGCAAGTTTATGTAACAATGCGATGAGTTAGAATCATTGTTGTTCAAGCGTTGTCTGGATGAGTCCAACCACATACAATCAGTTAGAAGCAAATGTTGTCCTTATTCTGAGACCTTACAAATCCATTCAACAACTTCATCAGAAAGATCTGTCTGTCCACATTTTTATTCATGGCCTCGAGCTTAATCCCATGGAATACATTCTCTGCTTTACATTTAATTGGCTGAAAATGATAGTGACGACTTGGTGGCACTTTACGTTGGTTCACTGTGACTTTACACAGATACCCTATTCTTTGCCGCAAGATTGCCTGTCTTACTGTCGACCACACACCACACGAGCTCAATGGTTTTGTATTTTGATTTGTACGGGTAAGTATTTTCTTACTTTGACTCACATGTTTGAGGGATCACATGCATGTATGCATTTGAAAAGCACATCAACATGTTTTTCTTCCTTCCTTAAGGAGTATACATGAACATGGCCGATGACAATCAGCTTAAATTTTGTAGACCGCTACTTGTCTTCCAAATCCATGAATTCATCAAAGAATAATAAATTGAATAAGAAACTTATTCAAACGTTTGCATTGGTGTCAAATTGTGTTGATCCATGCGACCCCAAGACAATACACCCTGAGCACATCTTAGTTAGAGTCGAGAAAAACCAACTAAATCTAAAACATCGTTTCCTAACAACACAAGGAAATTTTGAAATGTCACAAGCATTTTCAAATTATCATTATTTGAATTCTATAATTGAAAATGAAGGCAGAGCACCTCGCACAAACCATAATGGTAGCATGATGGCCCTCAATCCAAACATGTTCAATTCCTTGATTCATATTCAGATTGATTGAGTCTATTTTCAATGACAGCCTTGGTATGAGGGAATTGGCTAGAATTTCGGATAAAAATCCTATTTTAATGTAAAACTTTAAGATGCCAATTGTTTACAAATTCTCATAAACCAATACCTACAAAAGAGCAAGTAAGGCTCTCAGATGTTTTCAAGTCAATGTAACACCTTCGGGCTTGGAGCATGGATACCTTACAAAGGAATATATCAAAATCCCTTGGTTGATTGCTCATGTACTAGGACGTTTTTTGCCATCCATAGAAATACATATGTTTTTCGTTGAGCTTGTTAAATGGATTGGAGAAGTGAATGTACTCAAGCATGAATTCATTATTTAAAAAAGCAAATCAGATAGAGTTGTAACTTAAAACAAAGGAAGGTAACAAGGCCAATGGTACCTTGGGCAAAAACACATATAATAATAAAACGAATCTCTATACTTATGTTTGACACAAACATTACACTCTTACTCAGTAAAAATATACATCTTTATCATAAAAACGATTTACACATATCAAATATTCATTTGACCAGTTGGGGCCTATTGATCCGACTAATGAATTGAATCAACAAGAAATGTTTTTTTGTCGATTCCCAAATGAGAGCAAACATTCAATCCATACAAATGTACATAAAAGAGATTTTCTAAATCAAATGTAAACCTTCCTGGAAGCGAAAAACAAAATTAAAAATATGAGACATCCCCTTCCTTTAATTTTGCTTTCCATTCGTTGTCAAACGATACAAAAAAGTATTTTAAGAAACATTAGAGGAACATTTGTGCCCCAAAAGGAATTCAGACAACCACCTGTACATAAGGTGCTCAGTATAAAATGTGTATAAAACATGCAAAGATCTAAAATTGGAAGAAAAAAAGCCACTAAGCACCATTCCACTAAGTTGAGTCTTTAGGCAAATTTTTTTACATGGAGCGCATGTAAAAATATACATCATCATCTCTTTAATTGAAAATTGTGCAGATGTAGAGTAGTTTGAAGATGTTATTGTAAATAACTTGAATCATGTTAATAATTGAAGAACATTACCATGCATTCCTTTCAATTAAATCTCAATGAATGTAGCAAGATTTAATTTCAATCAAAACATTGACCATGTTTTATATTTTCAATGTGAAGGTATAAAACATTGTGGGCTCTTTTATTGAAATACTTTGATTCCTGTTTCAGATTTGAATGACTTAAAAACGACCTTTGAGGATTTCACTCCCATTCAATACACACTCTGAAGATGCTTTTGGAGACGCATTGAAGCATATGATTATTGTCTTGTAATCTTGAACATAAAACCCACATCGAGACTTGTCTTTGTTTCAAATGAAAATGTTTTATTTTCCTCAAACTTTGTTTCAAACATTTTTCATGTCTTTTATTGTAAAAACATGAATTCTGTGATCAAATGAATAACCATTACTAAACAAATGTTTGATCCTAGTTTCCATCAACTGATATGGACAAGAAGTGAATGATTAGAGACTTTACAATGTAAGATAGTTTGTATGTTCATTTTCATTTACGATGATTATGCAGGGATCATGTTTATCGATCTACCTTTAAGGTAATATTTCCCAACCACTTAACATGATTTTTTTTAATTCATTTGTGTCAAGATTTCCTTTTTTCTTGGATGAAAGTGATCTTTGAAGAATTTGTGTAACTTGAAAAATAATATATGACATGGGTATTAGAGGATTCTAATATTTTGAAAGAATCATTTTGGTTCAATAGAAAAGAACATGGATTTTGTTGCACCGCTTTTCCTATTGATATTTTAACAGAACAAAACAAAGTGTCTCCAATTGCAAGATAGGTGTCAATCTGTTTGAATCATTGATGAATAGGGAAATCTGTGAGAATGATTTTTATCACAGGCTTTAGTTGGTAGAGAAAGAAAATGGTCTAAAAAATTAATGTTGTTCCAACCTCTTCATGAAACTAGTGACTTGAATGTGTAAGTTCGGATAGATAGTTATTCATTTCCATACATTCGTTTTGTAGCAATGATAAGCATGTGCAAAATCATCTTTTTGAGGACCACACAATAGTATTTGTAGTTGTAACTGGTGAAATGGGCAACATAATTGCAATGTTTACCATGATTAAGTAAGATTGAAATCTTTTATATGTTGTTCTTAAAATGAAAACAAATTTAAGATCGAGATACGATTTCAAAGATTGGATAAACATAGAACATGAAATGATGGGACAATTTTAGAAAGAATGAAGCTTGTCTCATTTGTTTACGTTTTGAATGGATGATAGATGGTCAAGATATGTACTTGGATAACATAAACATGAATAAGATATTACCATTATACCCAGCTGCTTGATGATTTCAATGTTAAATGTTTTTGACCTCGTTGAAAGTCACCGAATTTGATGTGCTCGTCAAACTCAAGGGACTACTAAATATCATTAAATGTGGTTCCTCAAATTCAAGAGTCTACTTTATCATTCACCCAATTTTGGGGTTAGGTGCCACTGCTGCTTTGTTTGGGTGTGAAAGAAATAGGAAAAAAGTAATAGTCGGTTGTGAAAAAACATTAGGCGATTTCAGGTACTCTTACTTTAAAGTTGCAAAAAATTTTGATAGTCAAACATTCGAACGTGGAGCAAGATTGTTGCAAGAATACATTTTTTTCTGCACATTGAGCCATATAAGCAAGGCACATGAGAAATCCTAGTCTACAAAATCCTCCTCATCACATGCCTGGTCATGGAACAGCAGCTCGCCAGCGTATGGGCCTGCATCACGATAGAATGCCGGATCAAATACGCGAGTGAAACGCGAGCGAGGCCATGCGTTTTTGACCATGGGCTCCGCCTTATGGATGTAGTCCCATGCATGGATGAACCATGCGCATGCCTCCTCCTTGAGGTCCTTCATGCCGATATGCATCGTGCCCCCCTCACAACTACGCTCCGCACCCCACATCAAAAAACGTTTTTCTTGTTTGTTCTTTAGCAGGCAAATGATGCCCACGTCAGCAGGCTCCGCTTTTGATGTGCATCCTACAGGATTGCTAACAGTGTGCATGAACTTGACGGTGTCTCATAGCCAGAGCTAAAAAGAAGCGGACGCGTGCACATGCCAGGTGTGAAGCACTTGTAGCAAATCTGCCTCGCCCTCGCGGACCCCGAGCGCCGAACACGTGTGCTTGAGCTACGGGTGGACGATGGTGCAAATCCACTCTTTTGTCATGACAACGTTGGCCCAATGGGAAGGCGTGCACATTAGGTTCCAACGAGCGTCAATGAGGGCCTGGGCAAGGACTCCACGTGGAAGACAATGAGAGGTATTCTCGCCAAAAATCAGCTGCATCAGTAGAATTTCTCCGGTCATGGACGATTTGACAAGCGCGGTGATGGCTCGTTTGTCCTCGATGTCCTCGGACCCCATAGGCACGTACGTGTCACCTGTTGAGGGAAAAAGCTGGATGCCGGTGTGATCCCCATTTACTATCATGAAGGTCTTGATTCCATACAAGTTCACCATGCATGCTGCACGGCAATGAAATGTAAGGATATTTTTCTCATAGTCATCGAGCACTTTTTGCACAACAGTAGTTCCGCAACACCATGTCCACCCAAGCTCTCTCTTAATAAAATGACAGACCCACGACCGAGCAAAAGCACGTGTACACACTTGTTCGAGCTCATCTAGAGCGTGGCAAGCAATGACCCCACGAATCTCGCGGCGGATGATCTTTAAATTTAGGGCATGTCTAGCTGATCGAGCATCATAGAGCATCAATTTAATCTCATGGACAATTGCAGGGTGTTTGTTGAGCCAAACACTTTTATCCTTGTACCCATGATTGCGTTTTTTCTCTCCAATAGGCGCAGATGGTGCACAAGCAATAGAAGCAAGTACTGCACCCTCGTACTACTTCTTCACTACTTTTGTACTATCCACAAACCATCTTGCCACTGTGCTAGGTGGAAGTCTGTCATACACTGAGTAACCATCAGGAGTCCTAAATGTTTTCCTAAGATGCATAACAGCAGCGTAAGCCGTCAAATGAGACATGTTTGCCTTGAAAATTGTCTTGAAGTGTGTGCTACCAAACCAATCACAGAAGTGGCCACGCTTCTCGAAGTTGAGGATGATGAAGCTGATATGGACGTTGTTGAATCAAAGAGCTATCATGCGAGGCAGTTCGTGTCGATTGAGTCGTCTCACAACTACTCCTCCGTCCAACTTGACGTTCCGGAATCCGCCAATGACGCTGATGGACTGCTCTAAACGATGTGCACCACGGGCAACTTTGGAGAAGTAATGACAACGGACCTCGAGCGCTGCCTGGTGCAAGGAGGAGACCGGGAGGGCGCAAATGCATTGTAAGAAGTCGTGCCCTCATTGACATTGAAGTGTTCAGGAGGGGGTGTAGAGTCCACACGTGCTTAACCCTTCTTGCTCATTGTAAAACGACACGCACGAGGGGGAGAGAGGGAAGGATCAGCTCGTGGAGTAGTAACAAATGACGTGCTTCCTGCAGGCGCGTAGTTTGTGAACTTTCGAGGGGACACAGTGTCAACGTGGAGTTGCACGCCTTGTCCTCCACCACAGAAGCGAGTAGGGAAAGCACA
This sequence comes from Penium margaritaceum, assembly GCA_023375785.1. Taxonomy (NCBI): domain Eukaryota; kingdom Viridiplantae; phylum Streptophyta; class Zygnematophyceae; order Desmidiales; family Peniaceae; genus Penium; species Penium margaritaceum. The sequence goes on along the minus strand of SZWC01001698.1, from coordinate 27,315 downwards.
AACTCCACGTACGTGCTGACAAAGTCGACATGCATGCGCAGAGCCTCCGTGTTATCCGAAGTCAGCTTCGTCACCTTTCCCAAACGTCCCAAAGGTTGTCTCATTGGCACGAGGCGTGGTGGAGGACCCTGACAAGCAACCTCGTGCAGACGACGAGTCCTCACGTTGGTGGAAACCTTATTCAAAAACCGGTCCATGGTGGATGAGAAGAGGAAGAAGTTGGGTGTATGTTGAGAATGACCTATGTTCTTGCTCTTGCCAATGGTCTTCATGTCATATGAAGGCGTGCAGGCCTTAGGCAAGCGCAGCTCAACACTTAGCGTGTAAATATTGCATGCACTCCTACGGCCACCTTCATAGAAGCGGTAACGACCGTTGGGCTAAGAAATTGTTTTCCGACGCAATGTGTGCGCGCGTACTTGCAAACGGTCGCACAACGTCAAAATTAGCAAACACAAAGAATTTGACTCGATCGTTCTTCCAAATCAAAGGACCATGCATAATCTGCCTGACGAGTTCAACAGAACACTAATATAATCAAACTCCAGTCGAAATCAAGGATTACTAAATTCTTTAAAAGTTTTATCGTTGAAATCAATGAGCAGTAGGGTATCATGCATGTTTTAAAACAAAACGTTTATAAGATTAGAGAAGCAACAAGAGAAATTTCACTGAGTGTTTTGTTTTTTCCCATGTGACTAGCCAAATACATGAAGGTCCAATGAAACAGCTTAAGAACCAACTTGGGAAAAAAAATCCATTATTATGTGTATGAAATTGAATTCTACACACATTCTACATGTAACTTTGTGCTTTGTGTTATTTTATTATTTACTTTGAGAAAAAAGGCCATAGCATGTTTTATCCGTATTCCTCCGTAATGAAGATATGTTCCGTGCAAACCTATTTTGTATGAGGCTTCATAAGTGCTATGAAATGTATCTAGTGTTATTCGTTGAGAAATGTTTTGATACTAAATCAGATTTCCTTGTGAATCACTTTGAAGTATGCTTTTCCCCCAAAGACGTTGCGCTATGATTCATGACAAAACATGTTATGCTTTCATGCAAACATACATTACATTCCACATTGTAGCATTAGTTGGTTTGATTCCTGTGATGTGTCGTTTTAAAGAGATTGGTAGATTGACAAGAGGTTGTTCCTTGTTTTGGTGATGCAAGGGCATGAGGTCAGCATTCCTTGTGATACTTAGCATCGTAAATGTCCATTTGACATGCTCATACGTTTTTAATCAGGAAACACAAATCACAATTTTCATATATCACGACATATGTCTTTTGATGATGATTCCAATAAACTAGGAGTTCCATGTTTTGAAACGGATTGGACACAATCTTGATGCGCATACAATTCTTTGATGTTTTGTTCCTAATATAGCCCAACCATGGAATCCGATCCATAGGATGAAATGTCACAAACATTTCTCCCATTCGTGAAAACCTAATTGCAATACATTTTTTTGTACAATTTAATGTTTTGAAATGAATGATGTGCAATTTCCAAATCACACTTGGATGTGAGTGTAACCTATAGATCTTTTTTATTCATATGTTATGTACATTTTACATTAAAAACTATTATCACTATTCAAACGTGGTGATTGCATAAAAATCACTCATCAAAGTTGCGGAGAATGATGCCAGACCTTAACTACAATGAAGTTCATCCAACCGCTATGGTTAAGGCTGTGATGACATAGAAGGAATGAATCCCGGAAGAAACTGAAGGGGAATCCTAGGAGTTCCAACTGTTTGGCCATTGCATATATGGCGATGTCCAAAATGCTCACATATGAAATTGTTGTGGATGCCACAAGAGCTATCATAGTATATTCCTTTTACCTACGGTGCTTACTTCATTCACGTGATGGCGTAACTAAATGTGGCTTCTGATCTCACCATGTTTGCACCAGATTTGTGGTCATGCGTTTCCTACTCTTTACTCCTAAGTGAGTATTTCTGCTATGCCCCAACTCCCGCACAAGTACAAGAATTGTTTTCTTTCTTCATTACAAGAAGAGCTCACGTGTAGTGGTGGATCTTGCCATTATGTTGATCATTATTTCATGACAACTATAGCTGCGTTCTTTACGAGCAAAAAAGCAAGGTTTATGTGGGGACATTTCACGCTTCACAAATGTGAGTCAAATAGGTGTTGGAGGATGGAGGGTGGTCACAAAATCAGCAGGCCATGCGGACAACACAAGGAGAAGGGGACATCAATGACTTTAGGAAGGGAGTAGGTAGGGAGAGTGGAAATTTGGAATGTAGTGAGGCCAAAACAGATAGTAAGAGAATGGAAACAATGCATGAGGGATTGAAGCTATTGAAATACGTTGGTGCGAGTAGTGGGATGCATAAACGATTTTTGAAGAGTGGAAAACACTTTTTTTGGGGGAAGCGTCAGAATGACGGTCTTTTTGATGAAGCTACTAACAATGGTGGGAAGATAAGATGGAAGGAAATGAAGATATCAATGTTGAATATGGAGGATGAGGAGATGGAAAGGAAAGAAGGTTATCATCAAGGCGTAAGGTGCAAGGGGAGGATGATGGTGATGAAGAAGAGGATAGGAGTAGATCCTTCGTGGATAAGGTGAGCAAGGACAAGGTTGATGTGATGCAGCTTGAAAGGGTGGTTGAAAGGTGTGGGTGGAGGTGGGGGTATTGACGGAGGAGAGGAGGAGAGGGTGGATGATGGGTGAGGAAAGAAAAGAGATGGAGGTAGAATTAGCCAATGGAGAGGTGAGTGGAATGTTGGAGGTGGTAGAGGGAAACGATGGTGTTGGAGAGCATAGAAGAGTGGGCGCGCAGTGAGGGGGGATGGAATGTGGGGATCAAGGAGAAGGGGATAAATGAGGGAAGGGGAGTGGATGAATGCAAGGGAATGAATGATGAGAGATGCAGGATGAAGGAAAGTGTACATGCATGCCGGGATGATGAGAGGAAACGAATAGGTTCATGATCACGTGAACAGCATGAAGCACTGCTGAAGGGAAAAATAGTACATTGAGTGTGGCTTTGCTAGAAATCTTGGTGCAGAATGAAGGGAGATGCTTGAGAAGTGTTTAAGCAGAGAGAGAAAAATGGGAGAGACTTGAAGAAGATCATGAGGTTCGCACAAGGCGAGTCTGCCATGGACGGGTCAATAGTACACAATGAGAGCACAAAAGATGACAAGGAATGGCAAAGATAGAGAAGACTGGAGCACGGGGACACAAAGGAAGAGGTGTTGCGAGAGAAAAGCCCATAGAGACAATTGAGAGAGAAGAAGAAAAAAGAGCAGTGGATGGAAGGAGGCCAAGTGAAGAAAGAAGGGTTGGAAAAGGGCACGTTTTGTGAAACATCATGAAAGAGGTAGCATAAGAAAGAAGAGGAAATGTGGAAAAATGAGAGATTGGCAGGAAAAGATGGAATATAGGAAAAACTAGATGATTTCGAGAGGGAGAGAGTGAAAGAGATAGATAGATAGAGAGAGAGAGAGAGAGAGAAAGAAATAGAGAGACAGAGAGAGAGAGAGAGAGAAAGGAAGAGTGAGGGGAAAATGGAGGGAGAGAGATTACGATAGTGTGTAAGGGAGTGGAGGGTGTATGGGACGACAAACCTATGAACAAAATAGGTTGCTACCAACACTAAGTCTCATCACATTTTTGTCTTCAGTAGTTAGAAATGAAAAGAAAATGTGAAGAGAATGCATAATACCTCTCGTTGAGATTGATGATGACAAAC
>SZWC01001698.1:0-14957 GCA_023375785.1 Penium margaritaceum | reverse complement strand
TATTTATTTTTTACCCTCTCTCTCTTTCACTAACCCTCCCTCTATATCTCTTGCTCTGTATCTCTCTTTCTCTCTCTCTCTCTCTCCCTCTCTCTCTCTCTCTCTCTCTCTCTCTCTCTCTCTCTCTCTCTCTCTCTCTCTTTACCATTTGCATCATACTTTTCATCTTCCTCCTCTTCCTCTTTGCCTCTCAGTTTCTACCTCTGGTTCCAGGGGAATACATCTACTTTCTGTCTTCGCTTGGTCTCCCATATTTTTCCTTCTTATTATCATCTCCAACCTGTTTCTTCCCCCCTAGGAAGGTCCCCCTTCTCTGAGGATTGCCTGCTGAGGGAGTGGCCTACACTTTTGGCCGAATCCTTGCCATTATTTACGCCATGATTAGTGACAGTGACTTGTTTCCCTTCAAACTCGGGATCTTTGGATGTCGGAAGACACCCGAGCATAGATCCCACACCTCCTCGTTGGTCTTCATATTGTCTTATCTGCTTTGTCCTAATTTCTTGTATCTTGTTTTTAGACAGTGATGTTTGGTCCCCACTTTTGTGGGTGGGCCATTGGTGTGAGGTGGGGAAGGACATAGGATAGGTGATGGGTAGGGCTTTGTCCTTGTGTACACGCAAGATTGTACTGCTACCTTTGCAAAAAACTTCATACTCAAAAACGGTTTGACCTCCGCTTACCTTGGGAATGTGGGCCAAGTGAACCCACATGTACTTGGTGAGCATAAAGAAGGATATATGAGGAGCGCATCGCTTCCGCCCCATAGTCGTTAGCTAAAGAGTGCCAATAGATGACAAACTAAGAGCCTTAGATGATGAAGGGTGCAGTAAGACTAAAATTGATGCTGATATGGGTGTGCCCTCTAATAGCCTTGTGTAGTCTGGTCCCAAATATAGCTTGGTCCTTTTCTTATTGTTTTACTTGGTGAGGTTCTTTGCTGGGATGTCTCTTGTACTTGTCAAAACAAAGGATGCATTGCCTCCCACTTAGCCAGGCAGCCCTCCACAAAGGCAGCCATGGTCTCAATTTGCACATCCTTGAGAATAAATGGTAGGGGTTGTAGTTGATGCCATGGAATTCCGCAAGTTAAGGCTGTTGGCCATGATCAAGGAGAAGCAACGAGAACCCCTATGGCAGTCTTGACAATGAATTTGTATCGCAATAGCAAAAGGGGTATAGAAAACTTCAAGCTAAGGAGGCTATGTGTCATGGAGTGTTGCAAGACCTTCTTTATGATGTATTTGAAATGCTATCACTAAGGTATGGCTTAAAGGGAGAGTGTGGGGGACCACAGGTGTCTGACATCCATCCGGCCAAGGGCGGCAATGAGGGCAGCGTTGAACTGGCCGTGGTTGATATGAACCATCCAAAAACTGCCATGGCAATACACGACACACTTCAATACAAAAACAGTGCCGTCAATGTTGTCATTGGCAAGGCATGCAGATGCCGTCGTGTGTTTGGTGTACACATATATCGTAGTCAGGATGTAGCGATGTTTGTGTGCACTTAAGGCCTTAAGGTCTATAAAATCCATGACAACAAGCTCCCAAGGTCTGCTTGTATGAAAGGGGATATGGTGAACTTAAGCCTTTTGATCTAATTCCTAAGAGATACTCGTTCCAAACCCTTTAAGCTAATGGCACACGTGTGTCCACATGTCCCTCCACTTGTAATGATTATGGGTGCACACTGGGTAAGATTCCCGGATCGCAGATTTGATCTTGATCCCCGGTGCCGGATCCTATGGAGGATTCGGATCCCTCAATCAAAAAAAAGATCCCCAGATCCTAAGGATCCCCGAATCCAAAAGGGATCCCGGGGATCCCTACACTATACTTTGCATCCATCCAAAATCTGATCTTTTTTTCATACCAAATGTTCACCACCTTTAAAATCTGTGTATTGAGTAGGCTTTCCATGATTAGTGGTTAAAATTATGACATGCATCACATGCATGTTATAGTCTGGATCATCACACACATGTCATCATATTATGTTCTGTTTGGACTCATGTACTTTGGGCATCACACCACACTAAATGTGGTCATTCACTCAAATGTTAGTTCACAGTCATAGTGAAATCATTTAAGCACAACCTTGATTGCTCAACCAACACATAAGGGAAAATTTGTTCTGAACTTGAAGATTCAAACTTGATATAAAGAAAAGGAGTGTACTCCATTGTTTATAGCGAGTGCACAAGCATGATTTGAAAATTAATGCATGCATAGTCTGAGAGCATGGAGTTTCTCAACCGTGATTCACAATGTCTATTATGGAACTTTCATAACATTGTCATCCTCACCCTCCATTTCCTCTTCCTCCTCTCCCTCTTCCCCACCATCCTGGTCATCCTCCTCCTCATCATCTTTGTTCACATACAAACTAATTCCTTCCAACTCCTCGCATGCCGCACCCACAAGCCCATCCTCACGAGCTTTGCGACACAACTCATTGATGCACATCTCGTCCTCCCTATACTCCGGTGCGACGATGTCGTGGGGGGGAAACCGGAATGTCAAGCAGCAAGCGCTCAGAGGGTGTGGAGGTGGCCGGAACTACAAGAACATCCATTAAAGCAAGGAAGAAGTAAGGATTCTGTCGGTGCACTTTTTGATAATGGTTGAGCACCTTGCATGTACCAGTTTTCTTTGGCAGCTTTGCTCATGCATCTACCTCCACCTTTAGCAACGACATCATCGCCGTTGCTTCTGGTGCCTCAAGCTCCTTAAACATATCCCATTGTAGATGTACCAAGGCCTCTTCCATCAAAGCATCATCCTCCGTTGGTGGTGGAGGATGCGGTCAAAGTTGTTGTCCTCCAGTGACAGTGCTCGACCCTTGCTGCTGCACGGAGACTTGCTGTTGTGCAACCTGTAGGCGTGCACCTTGCTGTTTCTGACCCTGTTCATTGGACCTTGGCTGCCGCTACCGTGTACCCTGTCCATCCTCTTCATGTGCTGTGAGCTATAACTTCTGTTCCTGGCTTTACTCCGTGGACGTAGAACCCTAAGAGCCCTCGGTGCGTGCCGTGGTTGATCTTGCATCAGCAGTTGCGAGAGTAGCTGCCTCATTCTGTGCTATCACCACCCAATCATGATGGGGGCATAGCAGCTTGCATTCAAACCATTGAAGGCGGAAGCGGGGGTCACATCCTGTCGCAAGTATGTGGCGGTCGGTAGGAAGGCACGCGTACTTCTCAGCTTCTCTTGCGCTGCAGCAAACCCGTCCTTAATATCCACCAACAGTTGCTCCTTGGCATCCAACCGCTAAGTCACACCTCTCCTCTTGCTCTTCTTGCGTGCCATGATCGCCTTCACCTACCACGACCCTAGCTTGTCCAACATCAACCCATAGAAGGGGATGACCAGGTTCAAGGTGGGATACTTTGCTCCAATAATGTCATTGGTAAATGACTTGAATGGCTTCAGCACCACGATGAGTAAGGTACTGAGCTGCCACTCATCACGGCTTGACTGTAGCTCCTCTCCCTCAAAGTCGTAGCCGTCAAGCCAGACTAGGAGCACGTCCTTGAGGATGAGGACACGCTCCATAACGTCATGGGTGGCATTCCACCTCGTCTCGGTGTCAAGGTGCAGCGACTAGTACTTGATAGCTTTTGACGTTGCTACGTTGATGAGTGACTACTCCCTTGGGGTGGAGTGGTTAACAAATACTGCAATTGCATAAGCCTTGGATTCAATAGTCTCCACCTTAGGATGGCCAATGAGGTCCTTCATTGATAGGTTTGTTACGTGACCTAAGCAGCAGATATGGCCTCGAGGAGCACCCACGACTCGGCGCACAGTGTGATGAAGTTGTTAATCATGGCGTTTTTGGTCGACTCGTTGTCGAGAGTCCGATAGAACATGCGGTCAAACAAACCCTATTGCTTCAGCGCATTGGCCAGGGCATCAGACATGTATTGCGCGTTGGGGATCATTGGTAGCGCGAGGAATGAGATGGCCAGTGTCTTCACTTGGAAGAAGTGGGAAACAATGCGAGGAAATGAAGTGGACAAGGATGCTGTTAGGACAGGAAGTGTGTGTAAAGAGCATTGAAAATGCCTAACAGTGCTTCAGATTGCATGGCATTGCATAGAATTGCAATGCAATGTGTTACATTGCATTGCATTGCCACGGGATTGCAACAGCCCCCCCCCCCCTCCATCCCACTCCCAATGTGTTTGGTGAATGCAAATTCATGGAATACCATGCATTTGCATGCAAATGCAACAGAGAATAGGCAGAAAAATGCAAGGCAATTCTTCAGATTGCATAGTTTTACAGAGAACCACAATGCAATGCTTTGCATTGCATTTCATTGCAACTGGATTGAAACAGCCCCCCTCCCATTCTGAATGTGTTTGGTCAATGCCAATCCATGCAATGCCATGCACTTGCATGCAAGTGCAATGGAGAATAGTTAGGGAAGTGCATTGTAGTGCTTCAGATTGCGTAGCATTGCATAGAACCGTAATGCAATGCTTTGTATTGCATTGAATTGTAACTGGATTGCATCAGCCCCCCCCCCTCCCATTCCCATCATCTACAACCCCCCCCCCCCTCGGCATTCGATTTAAACCCATGTTACTGAAAGGTGTACCTGAAGATAACAATCCAGTGGGCTGTTACGCCAAGGTACTTCATCCATTTCTCTCCCTTCCACTCGTCGGTTATGAAATTGATGGTCAACGTCACCTCTGCGAGCATCTTCCTACTGCGCTTGCATAAGGCACTTGCAGTAATCACGATTTGCCTACTAATGGTCATGCCGCCAGAAGGTCTGCAACTAAGTTTTCATGCCAGAAGCCATGCTGCAGCCAGCTACTCTCCATGGACAAGAAGCTGATTACGTGCTTCCTTATACAACTCTAGAAGTAGAGCTTGTTAAAGACCACTCCAACGGCTGCTACTCCTTGGCCAACGACACTGTTTGCCGCATTCACTCGCACCGTTGTAACCTGCTCAGCTGCATTTTTTGCAGCATTCACAGTGGCGATCCTCAACTCCAATGCTACTTCCAACTCCTTTAGCTCTAGATATTGCTTCCGGTGCTTCAAGCACAAATTTTTCCACAAATTTGAGATGGTGCCATTGTTGTTGGATATGTCTTTGGGACATCGTCCGCACGGGGCACACACTCCTTTGACGGGGTCCATTCGCTTTGTGAAATGATTCCAAACAACACTCAGTTCCTTCCCCTTTTTTTGCTTATCGCCAACTTCTTCCTCGTTTTCATTCACATTGGGATGTTCCTCCTCCACATTCCTTGCAATATCTGTGACGATCGCACTCTCGGCCATGGCAAGTCCAACGATGTGTCAAGCAAAGCCTCTGATTAAGGCTGACTCCTGGACACGATCAGAAAACAAAGGTGCATCGTGTGTCTAGCTTTCCCACGGTGAGGATAACTCCTAGAACCAACTGATTATAGCTCTGGCCATCGATACCGGCAGTGTTGTTGGCCAGAGCAGCTCTGGCCATCGATGGCCGACTGATGCCGGCTTTGACCTAGAGCTGGCATAAGTTGCCGTAGGTGGCAACCATCGACATCTACTATCGATGCCGACGAGGCCGTTGAGTGTTCTTGTCAATGCAAAACAAATCGGTCAAAGTGATGACATGGCATGGAAGTAGCACAAAACGTTCTCAAGATTGTGGTTCGAATGAAAACGAAATGTAAAAACCCATGTAGGAACAGGAGTTACACAAAAGATATCGTGGTGTCATTTGATGGCCATACGGTTGCCTGGTGAGCGGCCATGGACCACCGCAAGCCAAAAATCTTCATGGATGAATCGGCAATGATGGATCACTCAACCATTTGTCGGTGTCCACATGCAAGTCACCGTTGCACACACAAGCATGCAACGTTTGCTTGCAATCATTGCGAGAAGATTGCAGCGATTTTTCATTGGCAACTGATAAATCGCCGCAATCTCCTCGTGGTGATTGCAAGTCGGCGACGGACTTGCAATCTCCGATTTGGGTGATAGCTGACTGTCGGTGGCCATCACCACGTTATGTGGACAGAAAGCCAAAAGAGCACTTCAGGTTCTTTTTCTCCCCCCCCACGTAGCGAAGCTGAAGGATCCGCGAGTCATGAATCAAACGCATTTCTAGCATAGGGATTCGTGGATCTCGATCTGCATTCGGATTTGTGGATAAGATTTTCAAATTTTATGATTGTGTCTATAGCCTAAGTAGAGATGGAATAGTGCGGACAATGTTTGTAGCCATCTTAAGTGACCAATTGTGACGGGGGTGTCCCACACTATTCAGTTGCGGTCTTACATTGCAATTAATTATAGCCATGCAAAATTTCAAGACATGCGTAAGTTGAGGCCTTCATGCCACCCATAGAGGTGAGATCTGTCCGAAAATCTCTCGCTCTCCTTACTCTCCTTGTCTTCCCCCATCTTCCTCTGCTAGAGGAGATGGAGAAGGTGGAGGTCTTTTTTGGCATGGGCACCACCATGATATGTTCACTCCTCTTCCTTGCATTCTTTGTCTCCAGAGAAATCCAATAGGAGGTATTCCTCCTTTTCTAGCACCCATAGAAGGAGTTTTTATAGATCTCGTTGGGCTTCAATGAGTCATCAAGTGGAGAGATCAAGCGTCTCTTAATCAGCCATCTTCTATTTCACTACTTCAACATCGAATCCTACATTGGCATTCATTTCCTCCATCTGTACTATTGCTTCCATGGTTTAAAACATCTGAATATTGGTGCCACTATGTTTGCTTCTTGTGTATCTCCACTTGTGCCACAATGTTTATTTCCATAGTGGTTGCTAAATCTGCTGTTGTATCTCTTATTCTACATACTTTTGCATTTGTCTCTGCTTCTAGCAATGTCTTTATTACTACGATGGAAACTACTTCTACCTCCACAACTACGTTTATTTGCAAATATACCTACGGTCTAACTCGCTGTTGCATTGGATATTGCGTTAGAGACATTTATCACTTTGATCATTTCAATGATTAGTGCAAACACCACCATCTACGCACCCTCGGCGGAAAATAGGAATGTGGGCATGACCATGAGAGGCGCTATGAGCAACTTCCCTTTGAGGGTGGTGAAACTTGGTAGACGGTAGGTGGGAAGGACAGACTGCCCTTTAATTGGAAGATTCAGCGCAGAGATTCCAAGTGGGTGTGTCTTGAATTCTAGTGAGGGCTTGTTTTCCTCTTAGGAGGGATTTTGGGGGTTGGTTTGTGTGTCACAATACCACGGGGTTGATTCATGGGGGTTGCGAATGGGCAACAATTATGAACAGATAGTGAAGAAGCCTCAAAAACATTATCTAGATTCATCTTGGGGCCCATACCCCCTAGGAATTGATAAGGCTGTGTCCAATTAGCTTGCAATCAAGGTACAAGAATGACAACTGCCTTTTAGGGAATCACCAACCACCCGCTAGCATTCGGAGAGGAATGTAAACTGACACATCAGCCAATTACATAGGGCACCACATGTTTTGGAGAAATCCTCCCACAACACAAAGCATTTGGTATAGACAGCGCACCGTAGGTTTTTGTTGACACCGTGGAAGTTCATGGTGCGAAGGTGAAAGCTTGCAAGGATAATGAGGGGGAATTCAATGCTCAAGAGGTAGCTATGTGCATGTGCTTGAGGCCCTCTAGATTGTAGTGATAGGTGACCTGTTCGTATTCCATTACTAATTCTCAACACTATGGGAGGAAGGAGTGCAACGAAATGGCACTTGTCATGTTTTGAGTGTTGAACAACTGTTGGAGTTCCTTGTGATTTGTGCTTAGGGTGATATTCGTTTTGCGCTTTAGGTAGTTATTAAATGATTTGTTGGCTCAAACGACAAGGTAGCATTCATCCTTAATGGCGAGGTAAATGTATTGGACATCGTTGGTCACTTGATTGGCAAATGTGACGATGCATTTGTCCACATTATCATTCAGTTACAAGGATGATGCCCATGTACTCCTCCAAAAAATTCAACTTAGAATGATTGATTACCATTATGAATGGGCAAGAGAAGACTATGGAAGGAAGAACAATGAGCGTGGTGTATAGTACTCGTTTGAGGGTGGAGAACGTGGTCTAGTGCATGACCATCTGGAGAAGTTCCTTGTTGGCATTCTAGATGAACAAAGGTGGGTCGGAAAGGGTGTAAAAATGTTGAATTTTTTTTTGGTAAACCCCATCAAACCTGAAACGGGATCTAGAGCACATGATGTTTTGGGGTTTGTGTTATTGTGAGATGGTCTGGATTTTTATGGGGACTGTGTAGGTTCTATCACCAAAAATGATGTGGTAAAGGAATTTTGAAGTCTAGCTCAACAACGAGGCACTTTGATGCTTTGAGTTTTATGCCCTCAGAAGCAAAATTTGTAGAAATATGTGCAAGGTGTTAGAGGTCAACAAGGCACTCAGGGGAGAAGATGATTACGTCATTGATGTAAACGTGAAAAATCTTCCTTGGGGCCTCTTCCAGAAGGAATTTGTATGTGGTACCAAGGTTTTTCATTATGAACTGCATTCATTTGAAGTAGAAAGACATTTGAAGGTGGCAATACTATTTTCTCCATAAAGGCAAGATCCATACACACAGCATGGTATTCAGGTCTAGTAATGAGCTTGAAGACGAAGTGAGGCCCACATGGAGGATTTCTTTTATGTTGGTCCTGGGGTAGGCATTGAAGATTGTTTATGTGTTATGGTTAAGACGTTCTATGCAAAACGTCCACAAATTGTCCAGTTCTGGAGGCATGACAAGGTTTGCTTGCCAAGTTACACATTTGATGACGTTGGTGGGGAGTAGCTTGAAAATTTGTTGGTTGATGAGGTTGGCTATATTAGTTTGAAGTCGATGGACACTTAAGGTGATGAGTGGAGCCATCTTTGTGGTGATGAAATGCGCGTTAGAGATGTTTCTAAGATCCATCAAAGAGGTAGCAAACAAGTCTAGTTGCTTCAAGAGGATGTAGAGGACGAATGCATGATGGGGGGGTTCATTCCATTGTTGATTGAGTAGGTGGCGGATGGGCCACATGGTTCAGAGATTTGGAACAAAACTAAGTGAGTTTTGCATGGCAAGATTAGGGGAGTGTTGTTTGGGAGTATGCAAAACTATGTATAGTCAAAATTTTATTCAATCTCTTCCTTTTGGAAGTGCTTGTCCGTAGGCTTTGTGTGTTTTGTCTAATGTTGAGAAAGTGGTTGACATGAATGACAATTTTGAAAACGTTGTGCAAAGAAGCATTGGTGTTAGAAGATGTCTGATCACACTCAAGCCATTCAATGTTGGAAGAATCTCTCAACAAGAGGTAAACTAAGTTGGACCACCAATTGCACACGTGTGAAAAGGGCTGAAGGGGGTTGCTTGTCGCAAGGAAGTTGTAGGTTTCAGTGTTTGTCACAATAGAAGTGACATGCTTGATGACTTTGACAATGCAAGCTATCAGGTTGGGCAACCATTTGACGGCTTTGGTGTAGTCGGATTAAGTGCCATAATCGTGGTGTTATGTGATGATTCAAATTTCCCAGCTTAGGCACTTGATGGTGATGACACTCATTTTCATCCAAAGTATGCCCAGGTTGATGATCCCATGGACCTTAGAATTTTGTAGCATTACGAAACCCATTATAATTGTGAATCGTTCTTTGAAAGCTTTGTTTTTGTGAACACTACTTCAAAACAATGTCCGAGACAAACATACCAAAAAACTCATCCAAAATGAAGAAAGCAAAATCATTGGGCTGGTTTGAGAGTCGCGAGGGGAATTGTAGACTGTTAAAATCAGTGATTGTCGTTGCTGGTTGTTCTAGGGTGCTCTTACACAAATATTTGACCACTCTTGCTTATAATCTGCTTATTGAAAGGGGATACATGGCAACATAGGGTTCTTTATAAGAATCAAGTCTCATTGCGAGCCATCAGATCATGGGGATCTTGTGTGGAATCGGTTTTATCCGGTCAGTGAGATTGACTTGGCTAGCTATTGGGGTGGCGCAATTTCTTGAAGCCTATGGTGAGTCACTATGTTTGGGCAAGACGGTGATGTTGCGAGTGACTTGTGGATTGCCCACACCGTGGGTCTGCATCCATCCTATCACATCTTTGGTAGTGATCACTTACATAGGATTTTGCGACTATTGAAAACCTGAAGGTCCTCCCTTTTCCTTCTCTCTAATTTGAACACAAGTCGCTTAAGAAAGCTTGACCCCATTGGTACTTTGTGAGAGGTTGATTGGCTCGGCAAGGGGTGAGTGAATGGAAGTGTATATCTATATCTATATCTATATCTATATCTATATCTATATCTATATCTATATCTATATCTATATCTATATCTATATCTATATCTATATCTATATCTATATCTATATCTATATCTATATCTATATCTATATCTATATCTATATCTATATCTATATCTATATCTATTTCTATATCTATATCTATATCTATATCTTTATGTAGATCTATATCTATATCTTTACCTATATCTACATCTTTATCTATTTCTATATCTATATCTTTATCTATATCCATACCTTTATCTATATCTATATGAATAGCTATATCTATATCTATATCTATATCTATATCCATCGTTGTCTATGACTATATTGATGTTTTTATCTATATCTATATCTTTATGTAGACATTTATCTATATCTTTATCTTGATTCATATTCATGTCTATATGTATAGGTATATATCAATATCCAAAAATAATGTATCTACATATTCGTATATGAATATCCATCTCCATATTCAAATTTGTATCTTATATGTATTCATATGATCTGTTTTGATTTTTGTCTAGTATTTGTTTTCTCAAAAATCATACTTTTTTCTAACTCTAAGCATAAGTTCTATTCATTCAAGATACTAATAGCTGCAGGATTTTATTAAGTTTCGATGGTTTGTAGGAAATCAATAATGGATTCAGAGAACGTTGAAGCTTCAAGAACTGAAGGATGTATTGCAATTTACATAGCATTTTTTTTCAAGCCACCAATCTTGTGAGGTAACTTCTTTAAGGATCTTTTGAAATTCGATGTGCATGCTTCATTGACTGGATTTTTGCTTTATTCATGTTTTTTGTTAGATATTTATTATTCTTTTTGTGCTTTTTATTCTAATATACATTGATTTTACCCTAATTCCCTGCCTTTTTTAGACTTTTTCTTGAATATTGAACGTGTTTAACCTTTTTCTTTGGGTTTATCTTACTAGATTATCCTGGATGTGTTTTGGTGGATGTTGAAGTTTGTTCATGGTCAATACTTGTGCAATGGAAACAAAGTCCGTCTCAGATGTGTTCCCAAAAAACGGTTTCCTGAGGTAGGTGTTATTTTCATAATCTTACTACGATTTATTCCTTCTAGTTGACATTTCAATATTCCCCGGAACTCATGAAAAGCATGTATTCGACAAAGTTGTGGTAGGTTTCGCAGGAAAAAGGTATGAATATTGAGGACTCGGGAGCTCGCGTTGGCGAGCGTCTTAATGGAGCGATAGAGAATGAGCCCCAATGTCGAACTTCGTTTTAACAGTCTTTCGAAACTTATTTGATATTGGCTTGTTTCTGGCGATATTGATTTCGATTGAGATTTTATTTTTTAACGTGGCAGGCGGCTCGGAGATCTCTTTGTCGAGTGTTTCTCGCCCAAGGGATCGCTATTATATACTGTTTTTGACGTCTCCTTTTTCGGTCTTTCAAAATCATTCTCCGGTTGTCGATTCTTCGCGATTCAAGGGCCAAGTGCGCCTACATGGCATATCTTCCGTCATCTCGGTGATGTCCTACTTGTGTAAAACGCAAGAATCAATAGAATCTGCCGTGTCAAGTACATTACCGAAAATCAATCTATCGCAACTCTGTTTGAGTTCAATTCAAACCAGATCGACAGTGAGAACTCTTCAAAGATATTTAATAGGACAGCTCGTCATATTAAACAGTTCCGATGCATTGCAAGTTTTGTGTCTAGCCGTTATGTACAGAGAATAAAAACCCGCGAAAAATGCAGCAGCAGGACTCCGATCCAGCGGTTTCAAAGCAAAAATGACAAATGGAGCGGGAAACAACTCAATCCCTAGAATCAGAATCATTATCAATGTCGTGTGTTGAATGCCATCGATCGCCTGACGATATCCTGCATGCAATTAAGCATTCATATTTGAAATTGATTATGAGAAAACAGGCCTTACTTCAATCCTTGTCGCACGACATGCACGTCGAACCATAAACTACCAGGCAGGCAAAAGCTGTGTACCAGACCTGAAGGTCGCCCCAGTGGGCCAAATATAAGATGCCTCTGAATCATTACGACAGCTTGACCAGTCTGGAAACCTGCAGCTAAGAAAGACATCGCAACGAACGACGAGTGGACTGCTGTGGCTGTATTGGTGATCAGGGTGTGTGTGGACTCCTTAGAATCTGGCCTAATGATATCGGTATTCTGGAACGTGACCGCAAAATGTCGCCGATTTCTGAGATTCAGTCGACCATTACTCCAAGGGATTCGAGCTGTCAGACCATTTGTAAACCCCGCTTGAAGTTAATGGGATCGGACTCCCGCCCTTGCTCATAGCTAAAGTATTCTTCCATGGAGCACTTCATTAACTCTACTTCGACATTCCCGTTCACGATGGCCTGCGAGCGCAAGAGCTTACGCTGACCAATCCAAACGAGCAATTAGTACTTACCAGAGATCTGTAGGGAAGCAGGTCCATGACGTATTTACAGGGAATTCAAGGTTTTCAGCGAAATGCATCCTGACCTGTCAAATAGAAGGGACTTTCAGCGATTAGCGACTGGGTTTTGTTGTTGTTGTCCAGTTGAGGCTTTCATGCCAACCCAATTCATGCCAAAGAATCGGGTTCATGCGAAGGCCCTCATGAGTAGACACACGAGTACAACTCATCCCTTTAATGCGCGCTTGCGTCGGATGGCTCAAAATCCATTCCCTTGCGCATGCAATTCACGAGCCCGTAACTTTTTATGGGAGTGAAACAAGCAAAACTGGACTGGCACACAAAAGGGGATTTTTCAGATCCCCTTTTGTGGGCCATAGTGTACACTGCACACCATTAGCAGTTCGCGTACATCAATGACAATGTTATGTAGTAAAGTTCCAACAACCTTACCATTTGTCAGTTATGATTTGTGAACTGTGACCTGATATGAAAGATTTTGGCTCTTCGTCTCTAGCATCGAAGTGCTAGTCAATCTTGCGTGTTAGAGTTGCATATCGGTGAACCTAACATAAGAGGGTAACATCCACCCTCTCACTTGTTACATCATATCGGGTAGAGATGGTGGATAGGACTCGAACCACATCTTCTACCTAGTTTACTCGTTCATGGAATGGTCGACTAGCTAGCCTCATGTCAGTGACCCCTCTGGACATCTCTCATCTTCCTCTGGAGAAACTAGTGATTCGGCCTGTGCTGCCAGGGCAGATTAGAGTCCCCACAGACAAGGTCTAACCATTGCTAGTATAACTGGATTATTGGGTGGAAAGGGATGGGAAAAAGAAGAAGAGGGTGAACCATAGAAGGACGCCATGTGTTGGATCCAGAGAAAACACTTGAGCAGAAGAAAGGTTAGCTCCCTCACCCCTTAAACACAGACACGCCCATCAGTATCCATATCAAAGGGATACATGACCCGCCTTGAGTTGAGACAAACCATCTCCATGAGCTTGTAAAAGAGGGCCTAGATGATTGTGGAACCAAGTGCTCAAAGCAATGCCGTACAAGCTATAATAGTGTCAGACCCTCGCCGCTACCACAGTATCTGAAAACCATCAACAACAAGAACATATGAAGTTCTTTGTAGAAAAAATACAACGTAGCGAGCACGAGAGGAAGGGAAAGGGGCTAGTGGTCGCACCTGGCACGGCAGCCGAGCCGTATCCTAACCCTTCGCATGACGCCACGGCCATCGTGAACATCTTTGTGTTATTGACGGTCACCAACCTATGGGTGCCGATGGTTGTTTGCATGATGGTGGACTTCATGTTTCTTCCAAGAACCCTCTAATAGTACGATGTCATAATCCAAATAAAAGGAGGGGCCCTCACCCCAATGCCACCATATGAAGCCTAAGGCGGCCAACCCTCTCTCAGGCAGAAGCCCCATGGACATCCGAACGAGTTGGGGGATGGCTCCAACACTCATCATCTTCGCGTCATCCCATCCTCCCCCGCCTTTTTTCTTGGGCAAGAAAAGAAAGAGGCTTGCACCTTGGAGAGGAAGTTAAAGCAAAGGGTTGGCCATGCCGGGAACAACCTTTCACCTATGCTTTGAGCCATAAAGAACAAGGTATCCTACTAAGATAGCAAGCGACTCTTCATTGACTTCACTTCCTTCATTTTGAGGACCAAAAAAGAGAACAATTTGACACCAAAATTCCATGACCCCGTGGATGTCGTTACGGCAAGTAAGGTAGGAGCCAAACAAGACCATGAGTGACTTGGATCGCAAGCTCTAGGACATAACTTGCATAAACCAAAAATTCCTTACCAATGGGTCATTACTTCTTCCATCCACACTCACTATGTTTCCCTCAAGTAGACCTTATTGAATGAGTGTTTTGCCAACCAAAAAAACCTAGAACATGATATTTGGCACAAAGCAACATCAAATGCGGAGTGCGCCCTAACAAGGGGCAAGGGCTCCAAATGGAGGTAATCAGAAACCTAACCTACATCAGGTCATCACCCTTATGGACCAAACATTCTTCACAAGTCAATCTATCTTGGGAGAACTGTAACTACCTGCCAAGGTCCTCTTATGGGTGCGGGACACTCAAGCAGTTCAATGAGAAATTTCCAAACCTAAAGACCAAGGGCTGTAAGAACCCCATCGCAAAACCCATGTCACGTTCAACCAGCACAGTTCCTAAAGAAATCAAAGATGATTATTTGGAAATCTTGTACCATAAAACTCA
>SZWC01001697.1:208955-220546 GCA_023375785.1 Penium margaritaceum | reverse complement strand
TGATGATGATGATGATGATGATGATGCTGATGATGATGATGATGATGATGAGGGAAACAGTGACTCATGCAAAATTGATGACGATGATGATATGGATGACGGCGTGGATGACGACAATGACAACAACGATGATGACAACAATGAAGACAAAGATGATAACGACAACGATGATGACAACAACAGAGGCGGCGATGACAACATTGATGACGACGACAAAGATGACGGCAACAATGAGGTTGATGGCGATGACGGCGATCATGACAAGAACAGGGATTGTGACAACCATGAGAGCACTGACACCAACGGCGTTGATGATGCCGCTGATGACAACAATAACAACAACAAAATTAGGGACAGCTAGAACAACAAGACAAAAAAAATAAAGCAAAAGTTATGAGGGCAACGAGGATGACTTAGGCCATCGCAGTGATAGTTGCAGCATCTTCTGCCATGAAACCTGCAACAACAGTGATGATAAACACACAAACATGGTGGCTGTTATTGCAGCAATGGTTGAAAACATGGTGACGGCATGGGGATTTTAGATTACAGTGGTAGTGGCAAAGACAGCTCCGGCGGTTCAGTGCGGCTGTGAAGGAGGCTCTTCTTTGGGGATTCTGGGGGTGGTGGAGGCACCGCCGGGCACTCGGCTTGGGATATTGCAGTGGTTGGCAAACCTCCAGGCATGGCTACTATTTGAAAAAGGTGGGTGGTCCTCTACGGCAATGATTCGAGGGCCCATCTTGCCTATGTTGAGAAGTTTGTCGGCAGCCCTCCTCCACTCTGTCCTCGAACCCCAAGACGTTTGCCAAGAACAGGGAGCTGGAGGTGATCCACGCCCGCTGGGCCATGCTCTGTGCCCCCGGCTGCATCTTCTCCCAGCTGCTCACCAAGAACGGCGTGGAGTTCAGTGAGGCTGTGTGGTTCAAGGCCAGCGCACAGATTTTCTCCGAGGGTGGCCTTGACTAGCTCGGCAACCCCAGCCTGATCCACGCCCAGTCCATTCTGGCTATCTTGGCCTGGAAGGTCATCCTCGTGGGCGTCCTTGAGGGTTACCGCGTTGCTGGCGGCCCTCTCGGTGAGGTTGAGGATCCACTGTACCCCTGTGGTGCCTTCGACCCCCTGGGTCTGGCTGACAACCCCGACACCGCCCTTGAGCTGAAGACAAAGGAGATCAAGAACGGCCGCATTGCCATGTTCTCCATGTTTGGTTTCTTTGTCTAGGCCATTGTCACTGGCAACGGCCCCCTGGAGAACTTGTCCAACCAATTGGCCGACTCTACCGCCAACAATGTCTGGGCCTATGCCACTCCAGTTCGTCCCTCGTGCTTAGATTCTGTGTTGTGTAAATTTCTAAATTTACAGAACAAAGCACTAGCATGCCCTCGTCCACTCTCTACTGTAGCTGTTTGGTCCTTTCCTGGCAGGGAACCAGTTGGTGGACTATTTTTTTTTTATTTCTTCTTATTTCTTTTCTTTTTTAAAATGATTGATGAGAAAAAAACATGCGAACGCCGCCCCTGTCCGGCACAACATCGGGTAATGAAAGCATGCCAACGCTGCCACCCACGGCACAATAGGTGGAGAGGAAAAGCAAGGAAGCAAGCGTCCAGAACTGAGGAGACTCTCCTCGCCGTCCAACGGCACAATGTAGCAAAGATCAGAAAGCGTAAGAGGGCCAAGGGGCCACTACCACAGCAGCTCAGAAGGCGCAACACTTCCCAACGTCGGGTCTAGACCACCACGCCACAAGCCAGATTCACAGAGCACATGACACTGCTGCCAAATCCCAGCAACATAGAGCCGCAGCGCAAAAAAGGGCACTGCCAGTGCTGACCACCCCGGCTTGTCAGCCTCACTACGCCTGCCCCGACCCCTTTCCAGGCACAGCGCCGCAAAAGTGCCAGCAATCGGGGAAAAGACTACCGAAGGTCCCCCAAGCCACCCTGTGCAGCTGGTACCCCGTCTGCTGCACAAGAGCGGCCCTATAGTGATTCTCCTTCGTGGCCACCACCGCCGGGAGAGGTTGCCCCTCCTCCAACCTCTTTTCCGACTGGGCGTCCACCGTGGTGACGTCTACCACCCACACAGTGGGTGGTAGACGTCAGTGCCCTGGGCCAAGTCAAACACAAGGACATCTGGTCAGAGATCCCCCTACAACAAGCCCTCCGGCTCCACCATCGCCCAGAGGGAATGCGCCCGACAAATCTCTGCCAACTCCTCTCAGATGGCATGGTGAACACGAATAATTGGCATAGACCCCGCATGACACGTGATATCCGCCGGCAGGGGCCCATGACTGCCAAGGATGGAGCGGTATCCCAGTGGCAGACCCAGCCAAAGCTAAACGTGGAGGTGGAAGTCCACTGGGGCTAAGTGGAGAGCGGCCCCGCTCGACCCCATCACCCAGCACCTCCGCACCATAGCCTCGCACGCATCTAGGAACAGCGCAGCCCCAACCATTTCCAACTACTCTTGCCTCTGAAAATGCTAGGTGTGGGAGAAGAACGGGCTCAGCTGTTGGTACAGTCCCCGTCCAGCGCCCTAGCAAAGG
This sequence comes from Penium margaritaceum, assembly GCA_023375785.1. Lineage (NCBI taxonomy): Eukaryota > Viridiplantae > Streptophyta > Zygnematophyceae > Desmidiales > Peniaceae > Penium > Penium margaritaceum. The sequence goes on along the minus strand of SZWC01001697.1, from coordinate 217,992 downwards.
ACCTCAAGCGGGAGCAGGTGCGCAACAGTGGAAGAAGGCACGAGCTCCACAAGATCCTCCCAGAGAGGGCACAAAAACTCCATTTCAAAAGCCGCAGGGAGATAGCAGCCAAAGAGGTCATGAAGAGACTGAGCAAGGTCGCACAAGAGCACGCGTAGGTGAGGTGCGCCCTTGGCGCTACAGCAAAAAGGCCCATGACCCCAGCATCAAATGGCAACTGCGCGTGGACCCACGCCAACCCCTATAGACTACAAGCATGGGAATCCGGTAGGACCTCCACAATCCCAAGGATGCCAAAGTGCACAAACCACATTGCATAATCAAACTCCCATAGCACCCGCAGCCAGTCGACGTCAGGGGGCAGAGCGCACATAAAGAAGTCCGCCCAGGGCATAATGCCCATCCTAAGCATCATCACCATAGCCTGCAGATCCTCCAGCCGCGGCAGCACCTGGATCTCACTTGTCTGCTCACGCAACCAATCCTTCCCCCAACCCCTCCTTAAGCAAGCAGACCCAACATAACAGCCCAACAGTTCCACCCCCTCTGCTCTCGATGGAGTCCCTACCAACACAAGAGGAAGAGCATCCCCAATCTGCCGCCACAGGAGACACTTCTTTGGCTGAACCTGAAGCCCCTGGCTGTTGGCCACCCGGAACATGGAAGAGAAGCACCTGGCCAAAGCCCCCAACTCAGCCCAAATTGTGGTGTCATCCTGGAAGGCTCCGACGTGCCCCAACGCAGCCCCCTGTAGGCTACGGAACTCTGCCACACCCGCTTCCAATTCCAGCAGAAGGGCCAAGTCAAAGAGAACAGGCCCCAAGGGGTAACTCTGCCGCATCCCAAACTGGATTTCTAGGACGACCCGTACACTCACCTAGAAGAACAACAACCACCCAGGGGACGTGTAGAATTGTCACAGAAAAGGCACCCAAGAGTCAAGACTCTTGTCATGCACTGCCTCAAATATGTAGTTGGTCTCAATCTTGTTGAANCATCCTGGAAGGCTCCGACGTGCCCCAACGCAGCCCCCTGTAGGCTACGGAACTCTGCCACACCCGCTTCCAATTCCAGCAGAAGGGCCAAGTCAAAGAGAACAGGCCCCAAGGGGTAACTCTGCCGCATCCCATACTGGATTTCTATGACGGCCCGTACACTCACCTAGAAGAACAACAACTACCCAGGGGACGTGTAGAATTGTCACAGAAAAGGCACCCAAGAGTCAAGACTCTTGTCATGCACTGCCTCAAATATGTAGTTGGTCTCAATCTTGTTGAATGCGTTGCGGATGTCGAGGCTGAGAAGCCAAACCAAGGGGTGCACGCCCAAGATGGCCCGCACCCCCCGCACCAGCAGCGCCGCCCCCTCTGACACGCCCAACCCGAACTGCAAAGGTTGCAACACTTTTGTGATCTTCTCCTTATACCCCAGGAGCAAGATCAGATCCGTCAGCCGGAACAATGTCTCACCCACAGCAATGGGTCAAATCCCCTCCTCTTTGGTGTCCTTCTTGAGCAAGGCAATGAGGTGACTGCGTCCCAAGAAAATGGCAGCCTGGCAGCAACCTGGCAAGGATGAGTCAAGCCACGGCCATCAAAGACTCCAACACAATGCTCACACAGACACAGTAATCAGGACACCTACGGCCCAAGAGGCAGTCACCAATGCTGTTGGCCAAAAAAAAAAGACTCCAACCCATCCGAGGAATCAAGGATGAGGTCACGAAGCATGTCGCAAGTCAGACACCCTGGACCGGCTCCATGGCGCAAGGCCTCCACAACCAGATCCTCTGTGATCGCGTCGAGGAGAAGACCCTCCCGGGGAATGAAGTTGGCTATCCAAGGGGCCAACGGGGATGCCAACGGGGGATGACTCTCCTAAAGAGCCCGACGAGTGCTCTGCGTACCAGCGGCCGGAGGGCGCAACGCGAGCATCTCCACCCCTCGGCATGGAGCACCTCGGTGCACCATGGAATTTTTGTTTCCGCTATAAAAAGGAGGCTTTAGAGGAGCTGTAGACCAATGTTCCCAGCTTACCATCGCTCAAGGTGCTGAAACAGTGTTCAGAGATAGGTTTTTATCACCAGGTGGACTGGTCGTTCTTTCATTGTATGCGCCTTCAGTGGATGGAAGAGGTGGAGCGGGAGGGAGAGAGGTGGTTTCCGGAGGCCTTGGTGGAGTATACATGTTGGTATTGGCTGGTGGGGACCAGGGGTGCAACATTGCGGTTACAGGTGGCTCCCACGGGTGAGAGGGACCATCTGCATCTTTCTCCCATTGAATCCCTCGCTTTCCTTTCATTGTTGAAGTGCAGTATGCCACAAACAAAATAAACAAAAAAATGACAGCTATGGTCACAGTGGCAGCTGCAGCCTTTGCAAACGCAGAGGCTGACCCTAGAAAAATGACCCTAGCAATGACCCAGGTGCCCTTCTATCTTGAACCTCTTTGTCATGCATTTCAAGATATGGCCACGACCACAAAGACAACCACTTCAACGACGTATAATTAATCGACCCAAATTCATACACTCCAAAATTAGTGTATCAATAAGTGTGTTCCTGTATTCAAGGATTCAAGGATTTCTAAACAGTCATAAACAGGAATTCATGTGACTAGAGCCCACACATGCATGCCTTGCCAAACATAAAAAGAATAAAGGTATCTCTATGAAATAGAGAAGTTTTGGTGAACGATCAATGTTCAATTTTCTCTTCACTTCCCAATACACTTTTGTGTACACAGCTTTGAGGGTGAGGTGATTGGTTATGTATGACTTCTACCAGAAATCTATGCAGTGATCTTACAACCAGGAGGCCATAGTTGCATCCCTGCTGCTGTCCATAATCTCTTTTTATTTTTAGAGAGCATGTGCTACCCTCCACCACCTCTGTGGTAAGCATGAGGAAAAACCGCTCCCATTGACATGCCTGTCCACTACTACTCCACTACAGACATGAAATGCAAGAATAATTACAACAGTGACAATTCTAGTGACCACAATGAACCACCAAAGTAGAGCAGTATTTTCTTTCCAACTGCTTCCCCCTACCTGTTTGTGCAGCTTCCCGTGATATGGATACCTGCACCAGCCTTGAGAGTGGGCAGATGCCTGCGTCACAGTTACAGAGAAGAAGAATGGAAAAAGCAGCAGAAAGCTGGTGAGAAAGAGGAGGAGGAGGAGGAGGAGGGGGAGGAGGAGGAAGAGGAATAGGATTAGGAGGAGGAGTAGGGGGGATGCTCAGGAGGAGGATAAATAGGGAGAGAAGGAGAACGAGGAGGAGGAGGTGGACCAGGACAAAGAGGTAGATGGTCGTGGCAGTGGTGGTGGTGGTGGTGGTGGTGGTGATGAAAACTGGGGCAGCCCTCAGGGAGGTGATCAGGCTCACTAAGAGCCGCCTAGGCAGGAACAACTGTTTGTGAGAGGGAGTTGCAGGTTGCACAGACAGAAATTACGGAAGCAAATGTAGGTTTGCAGAGAACGCGAATGTCTGAATCAACTCTTGAGTGAGAAAGTGCATCATCACAGATTTCTAACAAGCCCTTATATGCCTCATTTCGCTAAGGGAGCACTGAGCTCCACTCTGTCAAAGCTCACCCTCTAGCACACTCCTAGCCTAGCGGGATGAGCGACAGTCACCTTGTCACACAAGAGAATTATGTCTCGCACGGCCTGCACTGCTAATAATCATGGACTGGTCCTTCCTTGAAGTCTCTTGGACATCTTCCAGACGTCTTTTCTCCTTGAAGGCCGCTCTCAGCAGTCCTGGCCAATAATCCTGCCGCCTTTTGAGCTCAAAGTGCTCACTTGAACCCCACCCATGATCTCCAAACTTTGGAAATCCATATCTCACTCAAACAGACTCCAAATCGAGTTCCGTAAAGTGCGTTAGAACCTGTCAAACATCCTCTATGAAACTGTCATGCCAGATGATTTTTATCCAGCAACCTATTTTTGTCACTTTCTGGCACTCTCATATCCATCATTCTTCCACTTTGCGAGAATAAAAATCACGCAAGTCCGCACTGTCCCCTCGGATGCTGAAAGCGGTGCACTGCCAGCGGCTTGGTCAGGAAGTCTGCCAATATCATGCTTGAAGGGCAGAACTTGATCTGCACCACCTGCTTCGCCACGAGCTCGCGGATGAAGTGGTACCGCAGGTCGATGTGCTTGGTGCGGGCGTGAAACACGGCGTTCTTGGTCAGAGCAATGGCACTCATGTTGTCTCAGTAGATGGTGGTCGCTGTGGTCTGCTTCTGTCCAAGGCTTGCCAGCAGCTCACGCAACCACACGGCTTCCTTTGCTTCTTCACTCAGGGCGATGTACTCTGCTTCGGTGGAGGAGAGGGCGACGCACTCTTGCTTCTTGCTCCTCCAACTGATTGCACCTCCCCCGAGCACAAACACAAACCCACTGGTTGACCTCCTTGTGTCCAGGTCACCTCCCCAATCTGCGTCACTGTAGCCGATGAGGATGGGACTGTTGTTGCCGTTGAAGGTGAGGCAAAGGTTGCTGCTGCTGTCGAGGTAGCGCAGGACGCGCTTGACCGCCTCTCACTGTGGCACGCCCGGATTCGTGCAGAACTTGCTTAACACTCCCACTGCTTGGCTGATGTCGAGGCGCGTGCCAACTGCTGCATACATGAGGCTTCCAACTGCTGCTTGGTACGGCACTGCTTCCATGCGGCTGCTCTCTTGCATGCCGCGGGGAGTCTGCGTCCTGCTCAGCTTCGCTCCCACTTTCAGTGGTGTTGTTGCTTTGCGCGCTCCTGCCATGTTGAAGCGCTTGATGATGTCGCGCACGTACGTGCTCTGCCACAACTACAAAGTCTGCTGCTGCTGGTCACGCTTGACCTGAAGGCCAAGGTAGTAACTGAGCTCTCCCATGTCTTTCATGTCAAACCTGGCAGCAAGGGACTGCTTCACATCTTCCAAAAGAGACTTCGAGTCAGATGCAATGAGCAGATCATCAACATAGAGCAAGATGATGATCTGGTTTTCCTCTTGTGTGCGCCCATACACAGCATGGTCTGCTTCACTGCACACAAAGCCAAGGCCAGCTAGCTGCTCATCCATCTTATGGTACCATGCTCGTGGTGCTTGCTTCAGGCCGTAGAGGGCCTTCACAAGCTTGCACACTAAATCCTCTTTTCCCTCCAGCACATACCCCTCCGGCTACTCCATGTACACATCCTCCTCGAGGTCACCATTCAGAAATGCACAAGTCACATCCATTTGGTGCACTTCCCAGTCCATAGCAGCAGCAAGAGCGAGGATCGCTCAGATGGATGGGAACTTCGCGACAGGTGCAAATGTCTCATTGTAATCCACACCCTCAGTCTGCGCATACCCCTTTGCAACCAGCCGTGCTTTGTACCTGAGCACCTCACCATCCGTATCACGCACGCTTGCGCCTGAAGATCCACCGGCATCCGATCATCCGGCTACCGCGTGGAGCCTCCTCGAGAGTCCAGGTGCCGTTCTTCATGAGCGCACCATACTCCTCATCTGCTGCAACACGCCAATCTGCCGCCTCGGCGCTGTGCATGGCTTCAGCGCGTGTGGCTGGGTCATCAGTGACTGTGAGGAAGAGAAGCTCAAGGTCAGACGACTCCGTTGGTGGTGGAACGGTGCACAGGTTCACCAGCTCCTCCAATGGCCTTTGTTTTCTTGCAAGGCGCTCGGATCGCCTCAGCGGCTCTCCACTGTCCTTTGCACCTTTGTTGAGACGTGCGGACCGTCGTGGCAGCTGCTGTGCATTACTTTGCTGCTCCTCCTCATCAGATTCTGCTGCCGGCTCCTTCTCCTTCTCAGCTCCCTCCACCTCCTTCTTGTTGCCGTTGTCACCGCAATCTTCCGCACCGCCCTCTTCTGCTATCGGTACTTCTCCCACTTCAGGTACAAGTGCCGGAGCAAGTGGAACAGCAGTCATAAGGCTCCAAGTCCAGCACTTCAAGTCCTCTTGAAAGACGACGTCGCAGCTGCGGATGATCTTGCGAGCAGCGAGGTTGTAGAGGCGGTATCCCATGGTGTCGTAGCCGAGTAAGGCGACCTTCACCGATTTTGCGTCCAGCTTGTTACGGCTGCCGGCGGGTACGTGCACGAATGCGCCACACCCAAAGACTTTCAGTTGTGACACTGTTGGCTTGCGTCCCGTCCACGCCTCCTCCGGTGTCATCAGCGGCACCGCGTGCGTTAGACTCCGGTTTTTCAGGTACAAGGCAGTGTTGACCGCTTCCGCCCAGAAGGTTGGCGGGAGCTCCGCGTCTTGGAGCATGCTGCAAACACGCTCCATGATTGTGCGGTTCGCGCGTTCAACCACGCCATTCAGTTGCGGTGTTCCAGGTGGGGTGACCTCGTGCTTGATCCTGCGACGCTTGAGGAAGGTGCGGAAGTCGCTGGAGAGGTACTCCCCTCCACCATCGGTGTGAAGCACCTTCAACCGCCTGCCACTCTCATTCTGTGCAGCAGCAATCCACACCTTGAAAGCATCAAAGCACTCATCCTTTCCAGCCAGGAACAACACCCACGTCTTCCTCGACTTGTCATCAATGAACGTGACAATGTACAACTTGCCGGACAAGGATTGTGATAGCATGGGACCGCACAAATCAGAGTGAACGAGTGAGAGAAGCTCAGTCGCGCCTTTCCCTTCCCGTGTAAAAGGAGAGCGTGCTTGCTTCCCTTCGATGCAGCTCTCACAAGCCGATGCACCAGGCTGCTTCACCCCCTTGAGCTCCAGGCCGCGGACCATGTGCTGCATGGAGATGATGGCGCCAAAGCCGAGGTGACCGAGCCGGCGGTTTCACAGGCCGATGTCGTGTTTTCTCTCTCTCGCTGCGAACGCTGAGTCGGCTTCCTTCTCCAATGCCACGTACAGGCGATAAACACCGTCCTCCTTGTCCGCTTTTGCAAGCATACACCCTGCACTTGCAGAGATGGTGCAGCCACCATTCTCGAAGCAAACCTGCATGCCTTCGGAGATGAGAGATGAGACAGAGAGGAGGTTAGCTGCCAGCCCCGGAACATGGATCACCCCCTTCACACGACGTTCCACGTGCTTGCCCTCAACAGAAGCACAAAACACAATCTCACCCTCCCCAACCGCCATTTGCACATGGTTATCCCCCATGTACACCCGACGAGGCTCAATGACGGTGTAGACAACGAACCACTCCCGGCGACACGTCATGTGTCGCGTGGCTCCCGAGTCGATGATCCATAACAAGGCGGTGGTGTCGGAGACGTGTAGGACCCGGATGGTGGTCACAAATCCACTCTCCCAATCTGCTGCGTTCGCGAAAGCGTCGAACTGCTTTCCTGCTCCCACTCCAGCCAGAACGTCCGCCTATTTCTTCGGGCACTCGCGCGCCCAATGGCCCGATTTCTTGTAGTAGTGGCAGTTCCCCTTCTTCTTTCCTCCTCCGCCGTTGCTCCTGGTTGGTGTAGCACCGCCCCCATGACCAAAGTTGGTGATGAGAGCGACGTCGAGTCCGCTTGCGCCCTCTTCTCCCATACGCCGCTCCTCCTCAAACAGCAGGCTCTCCTCCACATCATTGAGGGAGAGCTTGCCGCCATGCTGGTCCAGGGCAACAATGAGATGAGTGTAGCTGCTAGGAAGACCAGAAAGAATGGTTAGCATGAGCACACGCTCCTTGACAGGGTCCTCAATCGCAGCAAGCTGGTCAGAGAGAGACTTTACCATGTTGATGTAGTCAATCATGGATCCGGACTCATCCATCTTCATAGTGTGAAAGCGACGACGCAGCTGCATATTCATGAGGATTGACTTGGAAGCATAAGTGGACTCAAACTTTTTCCAAACCTCATTTGGCGTAAGGATGCCACGGACGAGGAATTGCTGCCGCTCGGCGAGGTGGAGGTAGATGGTGGCGAGGGCGCGGTCACGCTTCTCGCGGTAGGTACGGGCCTCGACGGGGGAGAGGGAGCTTTCTACTGGTTCCTTCTCCTTCTCATCCACCTGGCTCCAGAGATCTTTCTCCATCAGCACCATCTTCATGTTGTTGCTCCAGTCAAAGAAGTTCTTGCCTTCGAACTTGGCGATGTTGACACTGGCCACCACTGAAGCGGATGTCGCCATGGTAGTGCAACGTTCTGTCCACAAACGGCTCTCTCACACAACACGGTGCAAGGAATGCCTCAAGGATGAAACAAAACCTTGTTCTAGCTCTGATACCACTGATGAAGACTGGGGAAGCCCTCAGGGAGGTGATCAGGCTCACTAAGAGCCGCCTAGGCAGGAACAACTGTTTGTGAGAGGGAGTTGCAGGTTGCACAGACAGAAATGACGGAAGCAAATGTAGGTTTGCAGAGAATGCGAATGTCTAAATCGACACTTGAGTGAGAAATTGCATCATCACAGCTTTCTAACAAGCCCTTATATGCCTCATTTGGCTAAGGGAGCACTGAGCTCCACTCTGTCAAAGCTCACCCTCTAGCACACTCTTAGCCTAGCGGGATGAGCGGCAGTCACCTTGTCACACAAGAGAATTATGTCTCGCACGGCCTGCACTGCTAAAAATCATTGACTGGTCCTTCCTTAAAGTCTCTTGGACGTCTTCCAGCCGGCTTTTCTCCTTGAAGGCCGCTCTCAGCAGTCCTGGCCAATAATCCTGCCGCCTTTTGAGCTCAAAGTGCTCAGGTCGTCACTTCAATCCCACCCATGATCTCCAAACTTTGGAAATCCATATCTTACTCAAACGGACTCCAAATCGAGTTCCGTAAAGTGCGTTAGAACCTGTCAAACATCCTCTATGAAACTGTCATGCCAGATGATTTTTATCGAGCAACCTATTTTTGTCACTTTCTGGCACTCTCATATCCATCAGCTGGTGGTGGTGGTGGTGGTGGTAGTGGTGGTGGTGGTGGTGGTGGTGGTGGAGGAGGAGGTGGTGGTGGTGGTGGAGGAGGAGGAGGAGGAGGATGACGGCGAAGAAAAGGACGATGACGAGGACAAGGAAAAGGACGCGGACAAGGAGGAGGAGGAGGAGGAGGTGGTGGTGGTGGTGGTGGTGGTG
>SZWC01001697.1:184682-206173 GCA_023375785.1 Penium margaritaceum | reverse complement strand
GCCCGCCTACCCGCCGGAATGTCCTGCTGTTCCCTCGCCTGCCTACCCATCCTCCTGCTTGAATGCCTGCTCCCCCACCCGCCCGCCTGCCCGCCTGCCCACCTGCCTGCCAGGCTGCTAGCTCTTGTACCCGTCTCCCTCCCATGTACACACTTCCGCACGCACGCACTCATGCACGCACGCACACGCACATACATGCATGCTAGCAGGCACTCACACAGACACAGTAATCAGGACACCTCCGGCCCAAGAGGCAGCCACCAATGCTGTTGAATGTCACTCTCCCAGGAATTTAACATGTCTATTTGCGGACGTGCGTCATTGCTCTCATGCGATCTGCTCGCCCTCCCCCTCTCCCGACCACTAGAGAGGTGAAGAGGGTACTTACCCTTTGAATGCAATGTTACTGCCCAGTTGCACATGCACGGTGACCTGCACGTCAGTTCACAGGTTCACAGCGTGCCAGGGGAAGAGAGGGGAGGGGAGAGGGGGCGTACAGGAAAGAGCTGCGGGTTGAGCGATGAATATTCTGAATAATGGAACAAAAGGGAGGGAGGAGGAGGATAGAGGACACAACTGGAGGCAAAGAGACCACATGGCTTCAAACGTCACATAAAGAGAATCAACAGTAAGATTCTGAGACCACATAGCGCTGGATGCGATCACGTGCCTCTTCACACCTTCAAGCGGTTGGCACGGCGAATGGCGTTGGACAGTCCGGCGAAGGAAGTTACGCGCAGGGAGTTGAGGGGAACTGGCTTGAGGGCGAGGGACGACGGTAGAAGGGGGGCTGAACGAGGAGANGGATGAGGAGGACGACCCGTCTCCTCCTCCGCCCCCTTCTGAAGGAGAAAGAGAAGCAGGGAGGCAAAGAGGAGGATGAGGAGGATGAGGCGGATGATGCGGATGAGGGACGTGCCCGGGCACCTTTCCCTTTCTGCCCAACGGAGGGTCCCCATTGCACAGCCTTGGCCTCACTTCACTGCAATCATCCACTAGCCTTACTGCGATGGGCAGTTCGCCTTCTGTAGGGTTAGCTTTGCTTGTCAGTCCTCTGCTGTGGCCAGTGGCCTTCTGCTGTGTCTCTAGAGGCCTGCTGCCAGTAGTTCAGCTACAGCAGTGGCTGCTACCCTCCTGTTTGACGAGCGGGAAGGTTATTTGCACTTGCAGCAAGCAATTGCGCTGCTGTGGCTGTTAGCTAGACGTGCGCAATTCGTGCGATAGGCTGCTGGCTTTAGTAGGGTCTGCTGCTGATAGGGACTCAAAGCATGCTGCTGACTTCTATGGGGCCTGCTGCGGACTTGTATTGGCAGTGATCCTGGTATTACTGGTCCTGTCGTAGAAAAAGAATGCAGCGTGGTAGCTGAGAATTATTACACAACGAATGTTGAGGGGGAAGCGGGATGGGATGCGGTGGCGTTCAAGGTGTCTGGTGGCTTCCGCAAGGGCGGTTAGCTTTCAAGCGGTTATCTTGGAGAGCGTCCGGTCTAGAGGAGGTCTCCAGTGCGCGCACGCGCGCGTGCGCGCGCCCACGCACGAACCCCCCCTCCCCCCAACACACACACACACACGCACACACACACACACTGGCTGTTGCGTTTTGGGTGGAAAGCCGCCTACGCGGGAGATGCCGGGTTGCTGTCTGCCTCCTTGACAGCGCGACGGGAGGGAAAACAAGCAGAAGCAGCGTGCGACAGGGTTGACTGGTGGCAAGCCGGGCCAGCTCGATTTCCTTGGAGGATAAAGAGGGTTCGTGTGGTCGGTGAAACGGCGGCTTTTTGGACTTGGTCTGGAGAGAGGTGGTTCGACTGACCCCGGCACTCCAGTCGATTGCTACCGTTGACCACACAGATTGTTTGACGCGCGACCCATGGGGGGGAATCGATACAAACCCTAAGAGGAACTTGACGGTGTGCATGTCTGTATCCTGATACACCTGGGCAAACCTCGCGGGAAGGTGAGTAAGTAGATCCAACATGCGATGTGAGGGAGGATGAGGGGACGTCGTCGAAGGTGCAAGTGGAGTGCTAAATATTCAAACGCTTAGTTATGCTTGAGTTAAGCATGACTCTTCAACGTTTGAAAGTTTGAAAGCAGTTCGCTTCCATCGACGTTCAAAGTTAACGACAGGAAGAAGGCTCCACTTGGGAATGAACGGATCCTTAATAGCTTAACATGTGACCATGGCCAGGCAGTTCTCCGGCGAATGAGAACGATATTCAATCATTTTTCGTTCATGTTTCAGGTTGCGGCGTGAAAATTTTGGGTGCAACGGGAAGGACAGAACCTCGAGAGGAAGAGATGCATGATGGTGAGTCAACCGTGAAGTCAACGCTGAAGTCCGAAATATGGATGCGATGCGGACCGAGTCCGCGCTCCACACCGATTGTCTTGTGGATTGCGCCTAAATCCCATATTACTCCCATTCTGGACTCACGATCTCAGAATACTCTCCTTCCTCTACACATGACTACACCTTGCCCAAGGTATACAACACACGTGGTTTCCTGTCGTGCTACACGGAGCGTAGATGGTGAACAGTTAGACATTGCGAGGCAAAACACGATTGAAAATTTGTGATACTTAAGAAGCTTAAATGTGTAATTTGATAACAAGGGTCGAAATGATTGAACAAACATAGAAAAGTGTCAAGTTACAAATGGGACATAGTCAGAGTCATTCGGTTGAATGTATAGCGACGCGTACAGAGTTGCATCATAAGCGGTCGAATACAAGAAGATCCGTTGAGAAGTTGGGGGACATCAAAAATCAACTATGAAGGTGAGAGATGCATGTTTACAAAATCCATATTCGTCTCGGTGTCTCAAGAAGTCGTCGAAAAGGTCATAATAATTCTCTTGCGGGTTCGTGAGAGTGGTCAAAGTTGTCAAAAGGTTCAAGAAACTTCAGTGAGGACGGGGGTAGTTGGCCAGTTTGTCCTCGTCCGTCAAGAAAAATGTCACAGTCTCCCACGCGATGGGCTCTTTGTGCAATAGCACAAAAGCCCGTACAGAAAGATAAGGGACTCGTGTACATCTGTTTCATAACATTTTCCCCCCATTTAGCCACGACGTCCTAACATGCTCCCAAATGTGGCCCGGTGAGAACGATAAGAGCCGTCAATTAGGTGATCGATGTCTCCTAGGTTGTCGTAGGCTTCCCAGCTGTTGTGCCCAGCATCGTAGCTGTCCCACTAGATGAGATATTCTGTCGTCTTGCCTCGTTGTCGTCGGCTGATAATGTTCTTAATGCCGTACTCTGTGTCTTTGTCCACTTGAAAAGGAGGTGGAGGAAGAACATCTCTACCGAAAAATTTCCCTCCGAGGTCTACGTACTGACTTACATGGAACACCAGATGAACTTCCTTAGTGTCGGAAGGTTTGAGGTGTGCAACCACGTGGATTTGCATGCAAACCTCCGTCAACCATTCGCTTGAACAAATCATGTAAACACTTTGCACACATCACGGGACAGATTGGGCTAAAAAACTTTCGACCGCTAAGATTGAATATAACTTGCCAGTTTCCACCGCAACAGGAAACGTACCATTTGAAGTGGTGTATGGAAAACTTTACACCACACCAGCTAGGCTACAAAATCACAACAACATTCCCGTAGTCGAAATTCAATGCCGAGACTTCACCACCATCTGGTAGGAAGCACAGTACACCCTTGTGAAGGCGCAAGCAACAATGAAGCAAGCAGTTGACCGTATTTGCAGCAAACATATTCACCACTGGCAACAAAGTTCTTCTTAGCACAGCCAACATCAAACTCTGCGGAGGCGACTATTTGAAGGTCAAACCGTAGTGGTTGAGAATGTCTAAAGTGGTCAGTGTGTACAATTGCTCATTGTTGCCATGGATTTGAAGGAGGACTGCACCAATGGCTCGATTTGACGTATGTATAGCCACGACAGTCAACCGTTGGATTGGCTTATCATAGGGGTCGCGCTAAGGTCAGAGGGTTTAGCAAAGTAGTGAACGCTCCTTCTTCGTTGTCTCCCCACCGCCACTCGATTCATTTTTGAGTGAGGTAAATAAGAGGGGATGACACTCGAGTGAAATCCCATTCGAAGAACAAGAAGCAATCGTAGAAACTAAGGAAATCTTGAACATCTCAAACATTTGTCAGCATGAGCAAATGAGCGGCTACTGCCAATATTCATGGATCCATGGTGATCATTTCAGTGTCAATGACGTGGCCCAAAAACTCGATCGAACGGTGACCAAAGTTGCACCCTTGAGAGTTCTCTGAAAAACGTCTCTTGTTGTACAGTTCAAGTGCTTTTCAACAATTTCTTTCTTACTCTTGCGAGTTGCGCCTGTACACTAGAATGTCGTCGAAGTACACCATGACAAAATCTTCGAGATACAGTCAACAAATCTTGTTGATTGCCGTCATGAATGTCGCCGGGACATTCATTTGTCTGAACGGCATTAGCGTGATCTCAAGATGTCCGTAGTGAGTTCAAAATGGCATCTTCTTAATGTCCCCATCTGCCACGCGCATCTGGTGATAACCGATGCGCAAGTTGATTTTACTCATGCCCTCTTTTGTTTAAGCTTCTCAAAGTTGGTTGAAGAGTTCATCAGCTCTTGGAAGAGGGTAGACGTTCTTGATGGTAGCGTCGTTCAACGCCCGACAGTCCACGCACATCCGCACTTCACAACTTTTCCTTTTTAAAAACATCAATGGTGTAGCGTATGGTGACATGGATGGGCGAATGAATCCCTGACCAAGCATCTCGTCCAGCTACTTTTTCAGTTTGGCCAGGTCGTGATCGCATAATGGATAGGCCACTCAAACTGTTGGTTGGCTTTGCAGCTTCAAGTGGAAGCAACGGTCGATGTCGGATGAGGGGGTAATGTCTTTGGGAATTCATCGAGGAAGACATTTGCAAACTTTTGAATGAGTGGTGCAAAATCTTCGGGTATCATTGCAAACTTTGTTGATGTAGATGAGGCTGAAGAGGCGGATAATGAGTCAACTTCTGCTACTTCCACTTTTCTCATTGGCTAGAGATGTATGAGCCACACACAAGGTCCTTGTCGCATACGATACTTGCTAACATTCAGTGGCACCTACTCCACAGGTTGTCTCTTCTCAGTTACCACGGCTTCCTTTGCAACTTCCATTTGTGCTGTTGCAATTGTTAGCTTCTGTCCCACACAAGGAAGCTATCGTTAGGCATCGTTGATCTCCACATAGACGTTTTCACTACTTCAATTGACTTGCGGATTGTGCCAGTACATACAAACTCGCTTGAGGATGATTTAATGATCGCTTTTTGTGCCAAACCTCCATGCCGTTACATCTTGTAAATCCTCCATTTCTAGTCATGGTGGCTCTCAGTGTCTCTCTATTTGTAATCTCCAATCGTCATTTTTTCTTTCAAACACCCCTGGTTTGGTCTACAACCGTGTTGTTTCTTAGGAAGCTTTCTCAAGATCCTCCGTCCAATCGTGCCGGTACCGTTCAACGACTTTTGCATCCTCGAGGCTGAAATTCGAGCAGTTATTTGGTTGGTAATCCTCATATCCCTTGTCAAACTTTGTGATCTCATAAACCCTGTGCTGGGATGTAGGTCGTTCAGATGGGCAATCGTTTGGCAGTGACTGCTCCTCACAGATAGAAGTTGCATTCTTAACTCATGTTCTTTTTTGTTCCTTGATTCATTTTTCTCCAAATTCTCCCTCTTTTTGGCCTGTTGATTGCTCTGACAATTGGGAGAGTTGTGCCCGACCTGTTTGTGGTTGTAGTAGGTGCGTGCATCTCTCTCATTTAAGGCGTCCAATTCAATTAAATTCAAGGAGTCCAATGATATGATTCTTTTGTTTCATGATGATTATGGTTGGGGGAAAATAAGCCATAGGATTCCTTGATCTGAGAATTCTTAACTACGCTCTCGATCCTTTCTGTTTTTGTGATCATCCACGGCAAGTCATCCTCAATGCCAAGGATTGCAATTGCTTGCTAGGTATCTTGCGTGAGGCCATTGTTGTAGTTAAGATAGAGTTCATTGGGGCAATTTCTACTATGATGATGATCTTACAATATCTCTGTGTGTACTTTACAACGTTGGATTGCTGACGAAGACGTTACCGTTTGTACCAGGCGACAGACTTCTTGTTCAGCTATGCAAAACATGCAAGCATTGCTCGTAAAAATTTGTTCTAGTCGATTGGTGGCTTCAGCGCGTCTTGCCATTGTGGGTTGATGTGCTCCGAGGGTAGAACCCCTACGGTCTCCGACTTATGTTATATGGTCTTTAGATCATACGACCAACTTAGCACCGTGCTACAAAAAATCATGCCTGTAAGGTAATGTTTATTCAGATTGTGGTTGTCCTAGCTGCGGTGAAGCACACTTCCAAACTGGTTATCGTTTTTTGCTTTGATTTTGCAAGATCCAACAGTTTTGGTGGAGCTGGAAGAACTTTGGGTTCGCTTGAGGGTTTGAAATTTCACCTCGACAAGCACCTCCACTCACGCGCTTGCATTGGGAAGAGCCTCCAATACGACTTTGAGTAATGGCTGTTGATCCCCTCGAGTGCAAAGATTTGGTTCATGAGTTCCTCGTTGATCCGCTCTTGTTGTCCACTACGATCTGTCATCCCATCTGTTGTCCTCAAGGCTGTCGGTAGGGCCGGCAGGCTTACCATTGTCGGGTCCGTGACCGAATTGACCATCAAAGCCTCAGGGGTTTCTCTTACTCCTGCATAGCCTACCACGTTGGCATTAACTACCGCTTCAAGGTTTGTGTGCATCGGCACGTTCTACTCATCCATCGCCGAAGTTGTTGCCAAAGACTCGTTGCTGATCCTCGTTGCGGTTGCTTGCCATACATTGTAGTCACAAATTCTGCGAAGTCCTGACATGCGGAAAGCACTGACGGCTTGTGCGAGGTAGTCCTACAGATGAGTAAAGTAGTGGGATGCCTCTTTAGCACCGGTGCGTGGTGATAACAAGAGTTATGTCCAAAGGAGTGTCGATGGTGAACAAGTAGCATTTGTGAGGCAAGATACGATATAGAATTTGGAAAACTTGAGCATTTTATAATCAGAAGTAAGTCTACTTTGAAACCAAGTGTCAAAATGATCAAACATATATATATGTGTCTAGCTACAAATGGAACATTGTCGGAGTCGTTGGGTTGATTATCATGCAATGCGTGCATAGTTGCATCGTGAGTGGTTGAATTGTTGAAGGTCGGTCAAGAATTTGGGGGACTTTGGGTATCGATGATGAAGATGTGACATTTATCTTTATGAGTCCAGATTCATCTGGATGTTAGAAGTCAAACGAAAGGTCATGATACTTCTGTTATGGGTACGCGAGAGTGGTCAAGGTTGTTCGAAGGTTCAAGAAACTTCACTAAGGGTGAGGGAATTTTGTCGTTTTTCCCTTGTCTGTCAGAGTGAATGTCGCAGTATTATGACATGATGGGCAGTTTGTGTGATAACGCAAATGCTTGTACAGAAAGAATAAGGACTTGTGTACGTTTGGTATGTATCATTCACCCTATGTTATACTGACTGAAATGCAAGTGGTTTACATGGATGGGATGCAAAATAAATGATGATTGGGAGCTTTGGGACAGTAGGATAACTTTTATTTAAAAGTTGGCGTACTTTGATGAAAAGTGCCAAATGCCTCGAGCACATACATTTAATGGGAGGAATGGGATGATGCATGATTTGGGTCACGTTCAAGCCAAGGGACGCCTACAAGGTCGCGCCATGAGTGGTGGATTCAAGACATTTTGTTGAGAAGTCACGCGGCTTTGACAATACTATTATGCTTTTGTGAAAAATTCAAGGGTCATCAAGAAGCTGCCCAAACGATATCGAAACATCACAATGGTTTGTGGCCGTTGTGTCCACCAGTCTAAAAAGTGGTCAAACCTCCCAAAAACTTTCGAAACGGAACATAAGCAGTCAACACAGTTGGCCACGATGCCCCGGCCGAACAACGAGCAAATCCTGAATATTCCTTGTAGTGGGCCATGAATGCAAGAACGGTTGATACCTAATTGCGATTTTTTGGGACTCGTGTACGTGCGGGACATAATACTTCTCCACCTTTTAGGCGCAACACCTTCATGTGCTGACAGACATAGACCGGTGATGGTAAGAGTACCATTCAATCACATGATTGGCGTCTTGAATGTTATCCTAGGACTCCTTACTCTTTTGAACATTGTCGTAGCCTTACAAGTTGATCACATGATCTCTCATTTCTCTGCGGCATCAGTGACCCAGGATCACGTACTTGCAAGTGTGGAAGAAATGATGAATCACCATGCGGTCAAGTAGGTGAAGTCAAGCTACAACTAAGGGTTGCACATGTACTGTCTCAAACAGTCCTAAAAATGGGGGCTTAATCTTGGTAAAGTCCTCTGCTTAACATTCTACATTTGTAGAGCCAAGGAGGACACAATCACTAACACTATACACGTCATTACTATGATGTTGGTTGTCTGCGCCTTCATACCTGCTTGTGTCTTTGTGAGGGTCTACAATGTTTCCTCCCAGATGCTTGTGAAATTTTGGGGGTGAATGCCAACCGCGCGGGTTCTACTCCAACTCTACAATCCAGCTTGTGTGGCAAGAGTTTTTCTACATACCACCACGAAAGGTGTTTCACCATTTGCGATGGAAGTAGAGGTGTTGTATGGGAGTTTGGAAGACTTAAAATTTGATGCCCAATCAGTGTCATGTGACTTGCATAACGTTCAACCAACTTGTTCAAGCTTCTCATTGGTTTGCTCAATTTCGTTGTCACTTTGAGGTTGGAGTTTCGCAAGTAGCTGGATCCGAATTCCATAGCTTGTCATCACTTCGTGCCAAAATTGCTAGTTGAAATGGTTGTCTCTTTCGTTGATGATGGTATGTGGCACTTCCAATAGCCACAGAATCTGATTTAGAAATCGAGCAATTGTCTCTCTTTGCAATGATAGTGTTTGTTGTCTTGATGAGGTGCAACATTTTAGAAACTCTATCCAACCATGAGGATGGTGTGATAACCCTCAGGTGTAAAAGTGGTCATGTCTTTCAGTCCATGCTCATGTCATCCCACAGTGTTTTTACACTAAGTAGAGGTTTGAGTAAATCAGGAAGTTGCATGCAATGAGGTTTTTGTCTCTGACAGGTGTCGCACAATTGGTCAAAGGCTAGCACGCTCGTCTACATCTTGTCCCACCAGTATTACTTTGCAAGTATTTTGAGCATCTTATCCTCATTAGTCCACCAAGATTAGTGTCGTGGAACTTCCCTAATAGCATCAGTGACAATTCCTTGTTTTAAGTAACCACAACCTGTCTAGAGAAATGTCGTCACCAGTAAGGGTATTTGAACCAAAACTTGGTTCTGTCGTACCCACCAAACTCCTCGTAACCCTTTGAAAGCAACTTTGCAAAGTATCGGTCTCGTTCAATGAGCACCATTTTCATCTCAAGAGTAATATCTTACTGTTGACTTAGAGCATCTATCTGATAAATCTTTCCAGGCTCATAATTGATGTCATTGTCAAAGTTGGACTCAACGAACTCTATCCGTGGATTTCGTGGATCGCTTCAATTTGGTGGGGTCTTGAAATACTTTGGGTCATGATGGTCAGTGCGGACGATGCATCGCGGACATTCCAAGTAATAATGCCATGTCTTGAATGCATGCATGACTCCAAGCATCTCCTTATCCTGCACCTCGTAGTCTAGTTGTGGCTTGTGTTATTTTATTCACATGTACGGGATCGGTTGTTATGCACCGCCATTCTCGAGGAGGAGAGTAGCTCTAATGGCTTGATTGGATGCATTTGTGGCCATTATTCAATCCATAGTTGGGTTTGTCAATCATAAGAATGAGGGTGGGTTCATTTAATTTCTCAAAGAGTAGAAGGATTCTTATGTGTTGACCCTTGATTTCACTCAGTAGTTGTCTGGGTGAGATGAGAGAGAGGCGTTGACACTCGTGCGTCCTCCTCTATGAATCAACGGTAGCAGTTACAAAACCTCAAAAAAACCTTTACATCCCAAACATTTTAAGGTATCCACCAATCAAAAACTGCCTCCACCTTTTAGAAGTACATGGTGGTCCATCCGTTGCCAGTGATGTGGCCCAAAAACTTGAACGAACAGGAGCCAAAGTTGTAGCTCAAACATTTTCCAAATAATTTCTCTCTTTGTACAATTTCAAAAACTTTTGAAAGATGTTTAATTTGCTCCTTCAAGGTGCGAATGCATACTAGGATGTCGTCAAGGTACACAAGGCAGAAGTCTTCAAGGTGTGAACAAAAGAATTTGTTCATCGCCGCCATGAATATTGCACAGGCAATTGTGAGTCCAAAGTACATGATCGTGATCTCAAAATGCGCGTATCTTGTGTGGAATGTTGTTTTCTTGAGGTCCTTATGAAATGCACTAATCTCATGCCCGTCGCTACAAAGATCAATATTGATTGAAATTTTGGGCCCAACAAGTTGATCCAAAAGTTCATCTGCTCATGGGGTAGCGGTTCTTGATGTTGATTTTGTTCAATGCTTGGTATTCCATGCACATCCGCATTTCTCATGTATTCTCAAAAGAGGATTGGTGTTGAGTAGGGTGACCTGGAGGGTTGCATGAACCCCTACATGTGCATCTCATCCGATTAGCCCCATTCACCATGGGTTTACTACCTTGCATCATATCTATCTTTTGGTCAATGTTTCGTCGCGGTGGTAACCCTTGAGGTAGTTTTTTAGGGCAAACCCCTTAAAACTCCTTAATGATTTTTACATCCTTATTCAGTACAACTGCAAATTCTTCAGGCATCAAGGTTGTCAATATCACTTTGGCAGCAAATATTTCATATACTTCTCTTATGTCAACTTTGAATAGCCATGCTTGAGCTTAGTACTTCAAGTATTTCTTGGCCAAACCAAGAGAAAAATGTTGGTGTTTTGTGGCTGCCGTAACATTTGCTGCTTCCACCTGTGCTCTTTCTCTTGCTTCCACGCGGACTAGCTATGCTTCAGCTCAGAACGTAAGGTATTGCTTGGCCACATCCAGAGATATGTGTTGATTTTTTTCGAAGTGGGACTTCCCTTTGCCACGATAATGATGGTGGCCTTCGAGACGCCAGCCATTCGATTCCTGCATCTAAACACTGAAAGCAACGTTCTTGATGCTTTCGAATGCTGCGATCATTGGCAGAAGGTCATCTTGGATGCCAAAAATCGTGATTGATTGCTGAAGACATCGCTTGAGGATGTTTTTTAGAAAGAAAAGAGTTTATTGAGAGTGAGCTTACTTCTAGTGATGATTTCATGGAAACGCCCACTGTACTCCACTATGTTTTACTACTGACACGATCATTTGAGTCTTTCCCATGCGTCAGATTTGTCGTTCAACTTCCCAAGGTGAGCAAGGGTAGCGCAAGTGAAGTCTCTCCATGTTGCTGGTAGCGTGAATTGTGCTACGTAAGATTCATCTACTCCATAGGTAGTAAGCCTTCCATTACTTAAGCGAGAGCGACCGCGCGTGTCGTTTATCCAACTTTGCCGCCCTTCTGCAAAAGTTAGATGGCCTTTAGATTGGACCACCAACTCAAAGCTCTATCACCTAAAAGTGAGGTCAATTTTCCTTTCATTGTTGTTGACCCCAGCAGGGGTGAAACACACTTCCAGTATTGAAAACCATATCCTACGTGTTGGTCCCTTGAAGTTAGGGGATTGAAGAATTCAGGAAGTGCAAGTCAAATGTGGGATTCACTATGAAGTTGCTAATTTCTCAGAATGTGCACAACTTCCTGTGCATGAAAAACTCACACTTCCTTAATCATCGCGTTGAGATGTTGGTGAAGATGGGTGTTGAGTCTCTCAATTATGGACAATTTCTATGATAGGTCTTTGTTGATTTGCGCTTGTTGGTCAGTGCATGTGATTATGCCAAGAGTAAACCAAAGACCTGCGATGGAGGCAAAGGGATTACCAAGCCCGAGGGATTTGTCACGGGTTTAGCCGTCGGGTTTGTTGGTATTGCATCATTCATTGCAAAGTTTCTTATCGCCTCTTTGTTTATTTGGAGCGCGTCGTTGTTTACGTGATGCCAATCTGCCATCACCAGAGTACTCCCCGGAGCTTGCTATTCTTTGCCTTGTGCCCTCACTCTGTTCACCGTTGTCGTGGTGAGACCCACAATCTTCTGAAGAGTAGAGATGCATGGAGGACTCTTGTAGGGTTGTCACGTAGTAACAAATGCTTAGACTGCTCTTTCGACAATGTAACGCCCTAACACCAAGTGTTACGACAAGCAAATAAGTAGTACGTGTACTTCAAACACAATTCTTGAGTGCGTCAAGCACATGTATACAATGGGAAGAATGAGAATGAGGCATGTCCCAGGTTATCAGCATTCAAGTCGAGTGACGTGTGCGAGGCCGCGTCGTGAGCAGTGGATTGAGAAAGCTCCACAAAGAAGTCTAACGGCTCTGACAATATTGCAGCGCTTCTTTTTTAAGTTGAGCTTCATTGAGAAGTAGACCAAACAATGTCAAAACATGGATATGGTGGGTGGAACTTCTGTTGATCATTGTGGAAAGTGGTCAAAGCTATTGCAACTTCTGAAACAAGTCAATGGAGGTCAGTGCGGTTGGCCAAAATACCCTTGGCCAAACTACAGAAAATCCTGAGTTAACCGCGTGATTGGCCATGAATGTAATAAGAGAAGTACAAAGTCATGATTTTGAGGAATTGTGTATGTCAAACACGTAACCCAAAGGGATGAGATGCGAGGAAAAAGACTACTCAAGTTTTTGGACAAATAGATACCTTTTGTAAGTAGTGAACATTCTTCCATGAAAAATGTTAAATGAGTCGAGCACATTTGTACAATGCTAAAAATGAGGAGGCATATGTTGGTTAAATTGCGCTCAAGCCCACCAACGCGTGGAGTATCGCATAGTCAATAGATGCTTCAAAAATCTTCCCCAAGAATGGAGGGGGCCTTGAGAGTATCGAGGAGTGATTTTGTAATGATCCACCTTTGTCAAAAATTCAGCCAAAAATATCAAAAAAACGATTCAGTTTGCGACGCTTCTGTTCACTGTTTAGGAAGGTGGTCCAAGTTTGCAAAGATTTCTAAGAAAAAAATAGTAGAGGTTGGCTATTTGGCCAAAATTTCCTCAACCGATTGACATAAAAATCTTGAAGTCATTGCATGGTTGGCAATGGATTTCACGAGAGAAATGCCCCTCTGCAGATTTTAGGGACACATGTACGTCAAGGACATAACATCTTCCCCCTTTCAGTCACGATGTCCCAAGGCGTTAGTAGAGTTAGGCATGTGAAAGAGGTGGTTTCCGTTGATCAAATGATTGATGTCGAGGTGGTTGTCCTAAGGCTCCTATCTGTTGTGCAAGGCATCATAGCTGTGTCACTTGACCAGGTACTTGGCTGCTTTTCCAAAGCGTCAATGTCTGAGTTTGTCTTCAATCACATACTCCATATCCTTGTTCACTTGTACAAGAGGTGGTGGTACGATGTCTTTGCTAGGATACTGAGTAATAGGACCTTGGTAGTGCTCGAGCTCGCTCATGTGAAAGATATAATGCAAGATATGATCACCAATGCTGAACATGTCATTAATGCGGTGCGAGTCGCCCACTCGCTTCACAACTATTTTAGTCTTTGTGATTTTTTGCCGTGTCTCCTCCCAAATGCTTACAAATTTTCTTCTGCGTATGTCGAGCAAGGGTATGGTACTCTGAATGTTTAATCCAGCCAGCGTGGTAGGAAGTTTGCAGTAGACCACTTAGAAGAGATTTAACCACTAGCAGTGGATGTGGTAAAATTGTATTTCACTTGAACGATTGGTAGCTATGCTGCCCATTGTGTGTCGTAAGGCTTACTAATGTCCAGAGAAGTTATTTGATCATCTAATTGGTTGGCTTCGTTTCCTTGTTTGTTTTAGGATGAGACGTTGTCCATAACTAGATCATGCTACCATAACTCATCATCAAGTCATGCCAAAAAAAAGGCTAGTGAAGAGGTTGACTAAATTGCAGATGATGGTATGTGGTTTGCTGTTTAGCCAAACGATCTGGTGTAAGAACAAGTGCCTTGTTCCTTTGTGACAGTGGTTATTCTCGGGGTGAAGTGTGACCTTCTAGAAATTCTATCCACTACAACAAGGATGGCGTTGTAACCCTTGAGAATGGTGGGTAGCTTCGTCATGAATTATGTGCTAATGTTGGTCCACGATTCCGTCTGAACACTCCAAAATGGGACTAGACTGGATGGTGTCGTGCAACGAGATTTTGGTCTTTGATTGATGTGGCATGATTTACAAAAAGACCGGTTTTTTTCACTTGTAGTATTTTAAAATCTTCTTGAGCTTCTTTCACTTGCCAAAGTGTCTAGCTCCATGAGTGAAATGGCATTCCTCCAATAACATTCTCTGTAGCTCCTCACTTGGTGGAACGACAATTTGCAGAGTGGAGCGTCGTCGCCTATACGCATCGTCGAACCCAAAGTTGGTTTTGCCATACCTGCCAAACTCCTTGTCCCCGTTCACAAATTGTCATGCGAGGTACAAATCTAACTCAACGAGTAACGTATTGATCTTGCCCATCATGTCTCGTTGCCAACTCTTAGCATGATCAAAGACCGTCGTTGTCCACTGGGTTGATGCCTTGCACGATACGAAGCACGGACTGACATAATCATATGAACAAAGAATGGTACAGGTACCACAAGCCATTGGGAATGGACAATTGAACACTCGTATGATCTAATAACTTAACAAATCAGTGGAGGAGTTACATAATTTGTGTACGTGGGAAGAAGTTTTCATGGATATGAAACTTCAGCTCTTTCGTGGATCCCAGATGTGACCAACCCTCCATGATTCCTTTGATACTGTAAACTTCAAATGACCAAGGATCAAACTTCTTCTTCATTAACTCGAAGAGTGTAGTAATGGCATGCACAAAGTCCATCTAGTTTTCCACTCGACTCAACGAAACCTGCCATTTCAGGTTGGTTTGATCCAGAGGTAAAAAGCTTGCACACAAGATGAGAGCAAGTCATGTGAGCCTTTAGTCTATCTCGATTTGTTTCTCACTCTCGTTCGATGGTCTTCAAATCAGATAACCATGTCCCTGCCATGTAAAAGTGAGGTCGTGACGACTCTTTTCATTTTCTTGTTGTTGACCACTACAAACGTGAAGAACATCTCTAAACTTGATTCTTACATCCGGACTGTAAATCTTTGGGTGTTCTTAGATCCGAACAGCTTTGGAAGTGCCAACCGAGTTGGGATTGGCATTCAGAGCTTGGTTAAGAGTTGGAGATGTCTCTTGGAAAGTACTTCTAGACGTGCACATAAATTCCAAAGCTCCAACATTGCCCTTTTGATTTGTTAGAGGACATGGGTGTTTAGGCTTTTGATTCCGGATTGCTTCTAGTTTATGTCTTCACTAATGAGAGAGTGTTAGCTGTTTCCTCCCATTCTATCATTTTTCTCCTCGATGGGCAACAATAGAGTTGAAGGAATCATCCATTCTAAGATGTTTGTCACCCATTCCTCGTCGAGGTGATTAATGCTAAGTCGTTCATAGCTGCTGATAATCTATTGTGCGAGACTTAAATGGTTACTACTATTTGTTGCTAAGTGCACTCACTGCGTTTATCCTCATCGTTCCTAGGCTTGTAATTTCTTGACTGGTGGAGATACACATAGGAATTTTGGAAGGCTTTTTCCTTGTAGTTAATTTGTCGACTGCCTCTCTTGTGCCACTGCGCTGTGACACCAAGTCATTTGCCAAGAGCAAAATGGGTTCACAAGGATGAGACGTGGAGTAAAATATGAGTCGAGGGACATCGGGAAACCTGGAAGATTTGTGCATAGAAATAGTTAGACATTGATGGAAGGTTTCCAACATTTTGAGTGCATACATGTAATTGCAAGAAAATGAATGTGCCAATTGTTGGGTCTTGAGCGCTCAAATTGACTAACATCGCATCTTGAGAAGTAGCTTTAAGAAACTCCACCAAGAAAAAAAGGGGTCATGAAACCATCGCGGCGTGAATTCATGACATTCTAGCATCATTGAAAAGTTGATTGAATAGTATTGAAACATCGCTACGGTTTGCACCACTTGTATCGACCATACAAGAATTTTCTCGACTAAGTCAAAACGTAGGGAATGAAAATGTTAAGTCAGGGCAAGTGGCGAACATTCCCTTGGCCAAACAGTGTACAACTTGTGAGGTTGAAGCGCCGTTGGCGATAAACATAAGGCCAAATATACACACCCATGAAGATGAGGAATTGATGTACATCTAGGATGTAACACCCTGTCTTGACCTCAGATGATTTGGTTTTAGAAGGTTTGGAAAAGTTCTGATGACTTTCTAGAATGGTTGAAAAGCTTATGCCAAACTGTATCAATGTTTCTATACTTTTCATTTGACTTTGCCACAACTCTACTCGTCTTAACATTGTTGACACAATTCGAATTCATGGTGGAGTTTCTTCAGGCAAGCACTTGACGTAACATGACACTCGTGATATGACTAGAGCACCCAAGACCCTACATGAGCCTAAAAAGAAGATGTGTGGAAGCTTCTTAGGAGCACAGCCACTGATTAGGCATCAGTGCATGTTCAGATGGTGACATTAGTTACAGGTCGTGCACACAACGTCAAGGGTCTGATTAGGAGACGTAGGGCAAAGTGTCAGAATGCTTCAATAGAATTTGCATAGAGAATATAAAAAATGAGAGGTCCATGGCATAAGCACCTGTCGTGGCGCACGGTGAGTGTCGCACGCGGTAGAGTAAGATCTGTCCTTAAACCTACCAAAAATCACTGTTTTGGTTGTCAATATGTGCAGACATGTCAGATTGCTACGCCATCAAACCCTAGACATGGAAGATCACAAGGCAAACATTACGACTAGTTACATGCATGCATCCGACATCAAACGGTGGACACAGAAGGCAAAAACATGCGATTCATTCCCACAACCTGTCCACCAATTAACTATTACATGTTGTAGAAAGATTGCAGTAGGTTGCGAGAAAAATCCAAAGCTATGGAACAATCGTTTGTCAACTCCAAGCTGGTAGTCCACCACCAGATGTTGCACTATTACCACTAGGGTTTGCATCAGGGATCTCCACGAGTATGGACATGGCTGAGTGGTCATAGTAAACTGTACAAGTCGATAGGAATGTCACAAAACACAACACTTCATTCTCATTATTTTATATTTTCACTCATAAGTTTGATTAATTGGCGTTGAAGTACACCTAGAACTACGTAAGAATCA
Source organism: Penium margaritaceum (assembly GCA_023375785.1). NCBI lineage: Eukaryota > Viridiplantae > Streptophyta > Zygnematophyceae > Desmidiales > Peniaceae > Penium > Penium margaritaceum. Next base: position 188,860 of record SZWC01001697.1, on the reverse strand, counting down.
GCCAGTTTTTCGAGTTTATCAAATCTTCTTTTGCCTTGTACCTCACTAATGTGTGAAAACAAAGGCAGGGTGATTGTTGTTTTCCTTGACAAAACGTTATTGTTTTCAATGTTGGAGATTCAAGTATAAAAAATCCATTGCTCAATTGAGATTTTTCAAGGAGTGTTGAATCCATGAGGAGCAAGAACGAATGCTGCTCTGAAATGATGCTTTTTTCTTGCTTTTGAAATATTGGGGGCATGGTTGCAATACAATTTTGCATTATGGGCACACGTGCTAAAGAGTTATGTGGTACACATGGATTGAATAGATAGTGCACAATAGAGGGTATGTTTTGTGTTTGCCCTTGATTGAAAAATGTAGATGCAGGATAAATGGCCAAAATACATTGTCCATTGATGTAAACATCGTCATATCACCTCGTTGTAGGTCAAAAACTAAACGAGAAACCTCCATAATGTTTTCATGATGGAAAAATCCATGTTTAGGAAGTCTTTGTTTCTTACTTGTAAGGAGAAAATGACTAGAAGAAAATGTGCCATGTTTCTCTTTGTCATTTAATGCTAACCTTCTTTATCACATTAGCATGTATAAAATTTTGATTCCTCATTCACTTAGTATTTTTAAATTTGTACTTTTTTTGGGGGTTCTTAAAGCGTGACCCGGTGCATTTTCATATATTCCAATGCGCCTTGTTCAACTCACAGCCGTCAACTGATGTGTAGGCACCGTTCTTAGTAGCGGTAAAAAGCGAAGAAACTGTTTTGTAAAATAGATGCTGGTGGGGTGCTTCAACCAAAGTGTGAAAATGGATGGGAGGCTCAACTTGTAGTGGGGTTTTTTTATGAGAAAATTGCACTGGCCAATGGGCCGAAAGAAGTTTGCTTTACAAGACGTCATACGGATCTTTGCTTTTTTTCTATGACGGGATGAGAGTAAAGATGCGATCCGCTAGATGTGTTGCTTTAGTCCTAAGGGGAAAGTTGCGATGAATTTTGGAGTTGGAGAGGAGTCAGGCTGGGCCTAACGTGCCTGCCAAATGAGATGGAAAAGTGAGCAGCGGATGACTGTGCATGCTGAATTGTATTGCAAAGGTTTCAGTGGGCTTATTAGTAAGTCAATGGGTTCAAAGGGCAGGCCCGTGAAAATGGCTTGGTAGAGACGAGTGATTCTAATTGTCGATCCATGTAGCCTATTACAGAGCAAGAATCAATGTTCAATGGTTTTATACATCAAGATGTATGGGCAAAGACCTCTCTCATCTTAGGGGGGGCCGGGTTCAACCCCCGGTGAGGTTTGGTGGTGAGGTAGCCCTCCTGCCTTAGACGGTTGCGACCAGGGGTAAAAACAAAAGGAGGCATGTGTTACATGCAAAACGTGCATATGGTTACATAGCAATCGAGTAAAAGCATTTAGATTATCATCTGTTAAGAGGCTAAATCATTAATCTGGACCACATATTGGAAGGTTTGCCATGATACTTTACCTTGTGCATGGAAGCAAAAACTGGTTGTCAATGGACTGCTAAAGTGTCACCCGCATTTGTTCAAACTTGTTTTCTTGTTCGCCCATGCGTGCTCTTAGACATTGTGTATGGTTTGGGTTAATTTGCCTCAAATTACCTCAAGGTATGTTTGATTTATTCCAGCTTGTGTGGATGTAAAAGCTAAAACAAATACAAAACTTGAACGAATGCGCTTGACGATAGACTTTTATGTATATCAATTCACCAACATCTTGAAGGACCTCAAAAGACATTTCCTCTGGTTTATTTTTATGATTTTTTTTCATCTCATGATAAAATTATTTGAATGAGATTCATTTGTTCTTTTATTGTGAACATGCTAGTTTCACGTATCTATGACAAACTTAAAAAAAAATTACCTTTGAGAAATTTGGATGAAACTTGAATGTTTCATTGCGTTATGAAAAAAAAGATGACATAATTATAGGCAAAATGTAATCTATTTACCTTATGATATGATTTTGGTTGAATTTCTTTTCTTTCAAGTGCATTTTGACCCTGTTTCAAGCCGGGTTCATGAGTCTCAAGAGTTTTCCATGGTGACCAGTTCCGTGAAACAGGACAGGGCGAGGCCAAGGTTGGACATAACCTAATGTACAGTCCTCACCCTTTTGCTCTGGCGTCGGAATTTCGATTCCCTACTATCCAGGGTCTTTTCGGGTATCTAGGTTGATGTCCGTGATTTGTTTCTCCTAGGCTGACCTCACTAGGGCGTCCGCGGACGTGGGGGGCATATAGTCTTACAAGTTCTTTCACCCCAATTGGTAGATGTGTTAGAAAAATGACCGATCCACGAATCACGATTTTCTTACAGCACAAACACACAATAGTAGGGAAACAAAGGGTTACTATGAGGTTGGTCAGACTTCAACCGGTGGCCCATTGAAATACGAAAGGCGAGAGATTTTTAATAAAACTGTTGAAGCAGACGTATGATATGGGCTCGTTTGTACATCCAAGCTGTGAGATGGCGTAGATGACAAGCCCGCGCTTCCCATGGGCTGTGGTCCGATGGCCTGTCTTGTGGTCCAGTGGCCTTCCCTCCGGTCCTCCTCCTTGGTTGTGCCCACCGGAGCCCACCCTACACATGGGGAGGGTGGGCGCCGATGTGCTCCAGCCCACTCGACATCGGCCTGGTCGATGGACAGGGGCGGACTTCGCGGGATTGCATGAAAGCATCGCTGTGAGCCAACGTTCGGAGCCTTGAATCTCGTACGTCCATATTGAGATTTTTACTAGAATTCTCCCGCCTTTCTTGCTTGGTAAGGCCACCGGTTGAAGTCTGATCAACCTCTATGAGACCCAAAAAAGAAACTGTACTCGAAGACGTGTACACAATGAGGCCTTGGTCCGGACTCGCCGAACGGCGGGACGTCCGGGTAGGGGCACGCGGGAAAGGGTAGTGTGCAAGGGGTCAACCCTTGCCGAATTTTAAAGGATGGGGCTTGCGAGAGGTCAACGCCGTGCGAAATTGTTGGGAGGATGCGAAGGCTACTTTCGAAAAGAGGTGGCCACCGCGATACTGCCGCAGAATGTATGCCTCGGCAAGACTGCGGTGGCTCATGCGTGGCATTCTGCTTTTGGTTGTTGCAATGGACCCCCCCTTCTGCGGCTTGCTGTGGCTGCCGCGAATCAAAGTCTTTGTGGCATAACTTCCGTCCTCGAAGTTCTGCTGCAAGTGAACAAAACGGATGTTGAAAATTGATTTTAACCAATGCAACGGGCCGATGCGGACGATGTGGAATTGTTAAAAGTTTGCATGATATTCGGCTGTTTGAGACCCGGGATGACCGGGTTCGAATCTGGTCTTTCGACTTCGGCTCGGTCAAACAGCCTGCCGCGAATGCAACTCGCGGCAGCCTTCGCGCGAAACAGGGGAGCATTTGAATGAACCGGGGGGAAATATTCCTCGGCAGGATCGGCGGTTCTGTCCAGGGCAGGCTCTGCCGCGGACAAAATTTGCCGCATATCCTGCCATGCCGCCGTTCGGCGAGTCTGGACCAAGGCCTGAGAAAGCACTTCTGATGCTCGCGCATGCTGACGTAGCGCTGATGGCGTATGCTGGTCCATTTGTCACGTCAAAGTCTGCGCGCGTGGCACCAGCTAGGCGGTGCAACTTTGACATCTTTCCAGCTGGGAAAGACGGGGAAGAACTCTCTATCGGTCGTTCTTCGTGCCGAATATCGAGGCGCGCAGCGACCGTGACACGCCGGCATCACCATCCCCCCCCCTCCCCCTCTCCCCCCCCTCTCCGACCAGCTCCCCAACCCCACCCTGCCCTCCCCTTCTACCCCCCTTCCCCCCCTCGGGCCCCATTCCCCAAATACAACCCCCTCCCCCCCCCCTCCGGGAGTTCCCCGACCCGGCATACTTCTCCATCCAGCTCATGGGGTGTCGGAAGCGCGGGCGTGCCTTGTGGGATCGCCGGGCTTGACTTTTGACAGCTGCTACGACGGAGGAGGAGGCACTTGTCTGGAAGCGAAGCAGCGCACACGTACGGTACGGTCTCCAGCCAAGCAGCGACGGCAGCAGGAAGGTGACCGCAGCCGACACAAGCCGACAAACGTCACGCGCCGCACGCCGCTCGTTCGAGCGTGCGTGCTGCTCTGACGGGACCACTGCAAAACACCAACCTCGCACAGCTGTGTCTGTC
>SZWC01001697.1:150269-160972 GCA_023375785.1 Penium margaritaceum | reverse complement strand
GGGGGGGGGGGGGGGGGGGGGGGGGGGGGGGGGATGGGGGACGCGCTTGGTGTCCACACTTTCAGTGGGTACAAACCGTTCAAGTGCAAAAACAATCTTTTTTCTAATTCTACAACAATCCTGTGTTACCTTCACTAAACCACACAAGTTAGATTTTTTTCACACTTGGCAAATAGTTTTAGGAAACATGGTGAAATCACACGACGTGATATACTCTACCCAGTCCAACTAGACACAACCAAACAACCGTGATTAAGTGTGGCACAGTCACAGACTCCAGCGGGGTATGGATACCAAGCTAATGAAGTCGTCGGGTGGATAAGAGTCCAATCACAAACATGTTCTGCCCCTAGTCTCGCCATAGTAACTTCACTGGACTTAACTTCACTTTTCAGTCATTCTCACTCAGACTCTAGTTTGTTTATGCAATTCAACATTGCCCCTGGACCGTAGTTGCCATGTCCGCCCATTAAAAACACCAAAGCCTATGAACATACATTTTCTTGAATGAAGCTTTGTTCTGATAATGCACATCATTGTAAAAGTTTATTTGCCGTGGACGAAGCCTCTCGTCTCTGAGTTTTGGTGCTTGTCATCAATTGGCGGGAGGCCAGTTGAGGACCAGAATTTCGCAATTCCCTACCAAAAGGCATAGAAGAAGACACATACCTATTTAAACCCCAAGCTCCCTGTTTAAAGGAGGGGAAAAAAACAAGCGTCAAGTTTTCTATGTTAGAAAACATGTTGAAATTACATAATTTAAGAGATTGATTTCCATGTTCCATGCCGTGGGGGTGACATGGAAATGATCCAACACATGTGGGCATAACGACGATGGTGAGCCAAAACCAAGGGCTACTAGGCAATTTCTTGAATTGTTTTGTCGCGTCCATGGTTCTAGTGACGAAGGCCAAATGGGGAGTCTGTAGAATCTTTTATTGAAGTTTATCCTTAGTTTTCTTTTTTTGTGGAGTACACAATTCTGAACTCAACAGCTAGATTGTGATACATGAGGTTTATCTTATCAAGGAAAGTGAAACGTTTCTAGTCCTCCAAATCTTACATTGCTATAAATCATGTTTGACTGATAAGGTACACAAGCTGTTGGATTCATACATGTATTTTTTTGTACCAGTTGGAGCTCTCATGGGAATCAACAAATGTAAACACCTTAAAAAACATGTAAGATGTGTGTAGCCTAAGTTGGCTCCACGTAGCAAGAAAAAGGCACCTGACGTGTGGACAACTGATGGAATGGATTGACGGTGGAAGACCCTTAATCACCACAGTTTTGGCACAATGGGCCAATCCATTATGTGCATTGAAGATTTGCCCCTCTGCATGCGCAAGTGCGGCGCTGGGAGCCGCCGACGAGCCGCCAGAGAGAGGACTTTCCTCATCGTTGGATTTGGTGACTCTAGAATTACTCTGATCCTATAATGAATGATTGCCTTTAAAATTTGACGAGTTGCTGAATCCGTTGGAAGTTGTTTCACCGGAATCGGACAAGTAATGGGGGAGATGTGGGCTTCCAAAGTTGGGGTGTGCGTGGCGGCTCTGGGAGCTGGCCGCGGTTTGACTGCCGGTGAATTATTGACCGGAACGAGTACCAAAATACCATCTAGGGATTTTGCTCTCGAAGGACTGTCGAGGCATCCGATGGATGATCCGCCAGATTTCAGTGGTGCAGTTTTGTTATTGAGGGACTTAGCCGAAATCCTGGCTCGACGTCCGAAACTCAGTAGTACAATTTGTTACTCGGGGACTTCGTCCAAATTCTGACTGAAGGTCTGCAAACAGGTTTCGAACCACATCAATCCCCATCACCAAACACGATGATTAACTCATCAAAATAGACCCCCAAGGTGCGGGAGGCACCGCCACTACCCGTAGGGACATCTGCGCCTTTGGAATGGTGTTTTGATTGGTCCTTGATGTGTGAGGGCGCCTCGGCGGGCAACGTGGTGCGCGTCGCCGACTGAGCGGCTGATTTGGGGTGCTGTACTTTGGCTGATGTAGCGGGAGCTACGGTGATCCAAATCGCACAAGGTTTGGTGTGTTGGAGAGCTCATGACTAGCCCTACAAGTATTCAAATCATATCCATGCTAAAAAAAATAATGCAAAATCGCATTCTTTCCTGTGCAAAAGTGATTGTCTTGCATCTGTCTTCAACTCCCAAAAACATAGCATGAGGCGACCAAAAACCTCACGCTTGGACTCAGCACCCACACAAAAACAAGCGGTAAGCACGGAAGACCCATCAGGCCACGTTGGAACTGCACCCCACTTTCTGACAAAGGGTTATGGGCCCACCATCCTGACCAGTCTACAAATCACTCACGGCTTTCACGGTGGACTAGATCGTCGTCGGGGACGACATCGTTGTCAAACTCTGAGGTCCCAGAGTTGAAGACTGCACAATGGCTTAGAAGGAGACGCACCCCATCCAAAATTATGCGGGCGGCCCTGGCTTTGGGCTATGGAGGTGGCACTTCAAGATCCACCTCGAGCATAAGGGTGTGCTGTAGGTCACGCAGGGAACCAAAACCCTTGACAAAGCGACAGCGACGGAAGCACAAAAGGAGGCTTTCGAAAAGAAGAAGACGGAGGCGCTCATGCTGCTGGTGTACAGGACGGCTAAGTCATAGTGGGGATATTTCCAAGGCTGCGAGCTGGCAGCCGAGGCTCGGCAAAAACTCAGCACCATCCATCAATCCAAGTCATTGGCGAACAAAATCTTTGCAATGAAGTGACTCCTGACGATGAGAATCGAGGAGGGAGATGATGTCATCTCCGCCATGCAGCAGATCAAGTCGCTCGCCTTATAGTGCAATGACGTGGGGTGAAAGATTGACACGTAATTGCAGGCAATGGCCCTCCTCATGGCCCTCCTTGACAGCTAGAGCCTTCTCATTACTGTCTTGGGAGGATGGGAAGTGGACAAGCTTACCTATGGCGCGGTCGCAGAGTACATCCACAACGAGGCACAGCGACGGAGCTGTGGGGAGTCCTCGCCGTCCTCATCGACCCTCATCACCAAAACACGTGGTGGCGGAAGCGGGGGCAAGGGAGGTGGCGGACATGGCGATGGCAAGAAGGGCACCAAGAAGGGTGCGTGTCGTAACTGCAGCAAGGAGGGCGACTGGGCCCGTGAGTGCACCAAGGAAACAAAGGCCGGCGGTAAGAACGCCAAAGGTAAGAGTGCACTCCTCAATGGCACTCAGAACCATTACCTCGAGAAGGCTAACCGGCTATGCCTTGACTCCGGAGCCGAGGAGCACACCCAGGTTGAGGAGGTGGGGTTCATCAACTACACCAAGACCAACAAGTCCATTGTGGTTGCGAACAACAAGGTCAAGCCGGCGGCTGGCCAAGGAGACGTGGATGTGGAAGTGGTGGTTGGTGGGAAGCTGGTGCAGTGCGTGATCAAGAACATGCAGCACGTACCTGGCTTGGCTGACAATCTAAGTATCAGCCGCTTGACGGACAAGGGGTACGAGGTGCTCTTTAGGAGGAAGGGGGCAGTCGTGCGGAAGGACGGTGGCGGCGAGCCCATGCTTAAGGCTAAGTGTGTGGAAGGCCTCTACATTGTGGAGACCAAGGAGATCCCCGCGGTGACAGACTCAGCAGACTTAAACGAACGCACCGTCAACTTGGCCAAAGGAGAACGGGCTGATCTGGAGCTCTGGCACTCACAACCGGGGCATTCCTCACCTGCACTCGTGAAGGAGAAAATGAAGCGCGAGCTGGTACGCGGCCTCGTCATCGACGGTCCGAAACCGCGTTCTCTCCTTCGCAAATGTGAGGCGACCAGAAAGCTCAAGCTTGGACTTAGTACCCACGCAAAAACAAGTCGTAAACACAGAAGATCCGTCACGCCACGTTGGAAATGCACCCCAGTTTCTGACAATGTGATGGTTTCATCCCATCATGAATGGGTTGTCTCATACCTTCATACATTGTAAAGAGTTCATTGCAACCAATGTCTACTTTGGAAGCCTTTGCACACCCTGTGTGCAATATGAACACCTTGGGATGGACTCTCTCTCTCTCTCTCTCTCTCTCTCTCTCTCTCTCTCTCGCTCTCGCTCTCGCTCGCCGTGTCTCTCTCTCCCTCCCCCCTCCCTCTCTCTCTCTCTCTCTCTCTCTCTCTCTCTTTCTCTCTCTCCTCTCATGTTTTGTACTGAGCATTCACTCCTTACATAGACCACCTCCTAATATTTTTCCTTGTGCTAATTTCTTTCACTCTGNTTCATACATTGTAAAGAGTTCATTGCAACCAATGTCTACTTTGGAAGCCTTTGCACACCCTGTGTGCAATATGAACACCTTGGGATGGACTCTCTCTCTCTCTCTCTCTCTCTCTCTCTTTCTCTCTCTCCTCTCATGTTTTGTACTGAGCATTCACTCCTTACATAGACCACCTCCTAATATTTTTCCTTGTGCTAATTTCTTTCACTCTGTAACCCTGTGCACGCCTTGCGTGCAACATTGAACACTTGTTTTCCACTTGTCGACACCAGTTCACCAAAAACGTTGAGGGAAACAAATCTGAACAAGTCCCCTCATAGAATTCATGAGTTTTGAAGTTTTCATCTCTTTTGTAAAAAAGTTTCTTCTTGGCCCCAGGGTTGTGGCGATTGGGAGGTGACCTTTGAACTTTGGTAGGGTTAAGTCTTTGGCAGGGTTAACAACTCAGACATGCAAAACAATCTATCGGTTATGTAGGGAAGGACAGTTTTCCCATTATTTTTAAAAAGGGCGCAAGTTACATGTACCCAGTTTTCAGATGTATGTAGCTCATTCAGCCGTCGACGAGCGAAAGTTAACTTAACTACCTATTGGCCACCGCTACCGCCACACTAGTAGCAAAGAAATTAGGAAAAAAGGCATGGCGAGACCGCATGCCATGCATCGACGGCGCATGGCATGCGGTGCCCCTTGCTAGTATGACAAACCCCTTCGTCAAAGGGTTCATGATTATAGCGGGGGAGAGGTTTGTCCCGAGTATGAGGGGAGTTCAAGACTCCCCATGAGTTGAAAGAGAACCTGCTGGGCCCCGCTACTGCGAGGCCTAGCAAGAGCCCATGCAGAACTTTAACCGTAAAACCCTGAATGTAATTCAGAGTAGGGTTTGATTGAGGTCTGGGCGTTGAACAAATGGGCTTGCGTGTAAAAAAAAGTCAAAAACAAAAGAAGGGTGTTTCGCTTGATCGCAAGGGGTGATGACCCGTTTGTTTTTTATACGTCAACCACCCAATTCGATTTAGGGTTTTGTATGTGAAAAAAAACAAAGGGGTCACCGCTCCCTCGCGATACTTGCATTGGAGCAATGTCCCAATGTATTTTTTTCTTGCTCGCCCGTAGACGCATGTCGCGAACGAGCATATTTTCGACTGGGATTTTAACTTTTTGTTTGCCTGTTGTAGCGGATTGGACGGAATCCTTGGCCGACTAGGCCAAAATCGCGGTGCTTGAGGGTCTCGGACCCTCAAGCCNTTGAACAAATGGGCTTGCGTGTAAAAAAAAGTCAAAAACAAAAGAAGGGTGTTTCGCTTGATCGCAAGGGGTGATGACCCGTTTGTTTTTTATACGTCAACCACCCAATTCGATTTAGGGTTTTGTATGTTTGGCACGGGCGGAGCCCGCGCCAAACATACAAAACCCTAAATCAAACTAGGGACTTTGCATGTGAAAAAAAACAAAGGGGTCACCGCTCCCTCGCGATACTTGCATTGGAGCAATGTCCCAATGTATTTTTTTCTTGCTCGCCCGTAGACGCATGTCGCGAACGAGCATATTTTCGACTGGGATTTTAACTTTTTGTTTGCCTGTTGTAGCGGATTGGACGGAATCCTTGGCCGACTAGGCCAAAATCGCGGTGCTTGAGGGTCTCGGACCCTCAAGCCATGCCGTCCAACCGCCCACAGTCCTAGGTGACCCCGCTCGAGCCACGTGGCTCCTTCGACCGGTCGGCGTGGCACTACCACGCTACTCCGGCGTTGGGCGGATGAGAGTCACATTTTGCGATTTATGGGTACGCGAGCTATTTGGCCCTTTTTGAATAAATGTTAGATTTTGTGAGTTTCTGAACTGAAACAAGGCATCGCAAAAAGTGCCAAACCAAAAGCGTAACTTGGAAGTGTACCCTAGTCATGTTTGGACGCCCTGCAAGTCCCCCCGCCCCAATCAGTTACGACCTAAGGGTGAAACGAAACATGCCTCGTTTCAGCCTCTAGTCTTAGCTGACTGAGGCGTGGAGTCAAAACATGAACTGCACCCCACCTCGTGGGCCCGCCCGGAACTGGTTCGAGATAAAGCGCTAACTCTTCTATTGGTTGTTGATACCATTCTCTGATATGCATGTCGACTGGGCCACAGGTGCCTGCGTACAGGATGTCACATCATAACCCCCCTCTTTGCAATTTACCACCGTCTCCTCACTCCCCATGGCCTTCACCCATCCTATTAATAAAACTGGGCATAAAGGTTTCCCACCTCATCATATAGGTGCCCCTCGCTACGCTGCGAAATTTTGCATTTACTACTGTAACGGGTTCAATAGAATCCTTGGCTGACCAGAACAAAAACACGGTGCTTGATGGTCTCCGACCCTCAAGCCATGCCGTCTCACCGCCCACAATCCTAGGTGACCTCGCTTGAGCCACATGGCTCCTTCGACCAGTCGGCGCAGCACTGCCACGCCACAACTACTGAACATCTGGGCTCGAGATGTTATGTCTTGAATTTTTAGTCGCAATATTCGTACCCACCGTAATCGATTCATGAACCCAGATTAAGGAGGCCTCCTTTCATACAACCTTGCAGATGAATCCATCAAACATTGTTTCCTGTTGTATAGCAGACTTCATGGCCTAGCCTTTTGCCTTTCTTGTGTTTGTTTACCAATTTTCTTTCTGATTCCATCGATATCGGCCCCATATCATCGGCCCCTTTGAAAGTTTAGCCTTCACCTCAGCCGGGGTGGTCATCTACTTTACCTTGTTTCACAAACTATGGTAAGAACGCTAGGCACAACCCCACCCTTCTCGTGCGCCTAAACTCCTTGCCACTTTTGCACTAAATGTAAAACATAATACCCAATTCACAGAACACTGCCACAACATAGCCAAAATGTGATTGAGATCCTTAGAGTCAAACATTTTCTTCTCTGGTTTTTGCCTTTGTAACTTACTAATCATTTAAACCGAATTTCGGATCAAAATCTCCTATGCATTTAATTTCTAGTGGAGAAACCCATCTATCCTTTCTCACCAGAAACCATATCTCGGTGGATCGGGTTCAACTCCCGGGCGACTTTCGGTGCTGAGGTAGCCCCCCAATCTCATTCTCTCATGACCAGTGGCCCAAAAAATGACGGAACGTGTTCGCCTTCGCATTTTTGTGGCTGTCGTTAACCTGCGCTGACGCGGTGCTAATTGCGCAGGCCGACATTTGTGCCACGTCTCGCCTGTGCGACCTTTGCCAGCTTGGCAGCAGCGAGGTGTCGTTCATAATGCATTCCCAAACATTTTGCAACAATTGTATGCCGTTTTTGGGTCTTCGTTCTTGTTTTTAGGGATGCGGGATAGGGTACCTCTGAACATTGTGAGGTTTAATAAGTTGGTTTGCACAATGTATTCACCGTTGAAAATGCTTCCATGTAAGCACCACGTGCTATCTTCAGTCTGCCTGTTGCAATGGGCGCGGCGGCCGGCCGGCACGGGCCGCAGCGTACCCCTCCCACGCGCCCCCCCCCCCCCCCCCCCCCCCCCCCCCCCTCCCCCCCAACTCCCTGGAGGAGCGGCTCGCCGGTGAAGGTCACCGTTCATAGCAAGCGGACGGAAGTGTTGAAGAATTCATCTTTCGAACGTAGCAAGCGGAACATCGAGTTTGCCTACGAGGACGAGGGCGCAATTAGATTTGCCTCCGACTGCTCCTCTGCAACAGAAGCTGCACCTCGCACTTGTGAAGTACGGAATCCATAGTACGGATGTACTCTTTTGGGCACGTGTCTAGCTCCAGCTGAGCAGCGTCGGCAGGAGCAAGGTGACCGCAGCCAACACAAGCCGACTGGCGTCACGCGCCGCACGCCGCTCGCTCTTGTGTGGGTAGGAAGCCAGCCCAGTCAAGGCTGAAGGCCCTCCAAATTGGAGAAGAACAAACGGGATTTTTCCCCCTGTCGCACACTGTAGATTGCGTCAGTATTGACTGTCAGTTCGGAAGAGACCACTGCCAAGCACCACACTCGCACGAACCTCACACTCTCACTCACTCTTTCCATGCATTCTGCTGACGAGCACCAGCCCCAGACCTAACAATGAGACACGATTAAACGGGTGTTCGNTATCTGTGAATCTTCGGTTTACATTTCCTGAAGCTCCTCAAACATATTACCGTTCGATGATTCCTTGGACGGCACGATGGAGTTTTGGACTGACCGGGAAAAGACGTCCGCGAATTTTGCGCCAAAACTCTGTAACAATTGAAGAAACCATAGTTCTTTTGTGGGTTTGCCTTTCAGACTCAGCTTCCTAATCGCAATTTCTCACGCTGGCGTAACGACGCTGTTGACAGCGAGACAAATGCAATGCCTTGCTGGCAGATAAGTCATGATGTCAGTGCGCCAAACCCTCGCGCACAAGCCATCCGTGGTCCACAGTTCGATGTCTGTAAAACAATACTTCTCCCTCGAACCACAAGTTTGTCCATAAACAGGAGCAGTAGTTGCCATCAAACGCCACATTGTTCAGTGTTAACAGAATCTTGCCATATCGCCCAGTTTGTGACTGAAAACGTTTTCCTTTTTCGACTTGAGTCATTCCTTAGGTTTCAGGAATTTTTTATTCTTGAGAGTGATTTTGGTGTTAGAGGGGTTTGTAAATCTTCCATGACGAGGATTGGCTCTATCGATAAGAGCATTGTTTTCCGTTGGGTTCGAACGAAAGACCTTCCCTTTTGGACACTTATAAGAAGTTATTGTCAAAAGTTAACCGTACTCCACTGTTCATTCGGGACTGGACAATCCCGGCAGTTTACCGTACTCGACGTCCGTAGTCCCGATCAGGTCTCGACGCGCCTTCCGACCTCCAATTAGTCTCGTACCGCGAATCCCGTTTGCCGCTCCTTAACCTCCGCAACGTGCGTCGAGTTGCGTTCAGCTCGACTCAAGCATCGCAACGGCGACCGTAATGCCCCGGCAAAGCCATCTTCCCTCACATTGATGGAGTGAGAATACTCAGCTGCAACACATGTGCACAGCACAGCAGGCCCTTTCTACATCAGGAGCAGGCCAATGCAGATCATCAGCATCCCTTGACGGCAGTGGCAGCTTCTTCCACATCAGCAGTAGAACCCAATCTACGTCAGCAGCATGCGTATCCCATGCATGACGCACGTCTAATCAACGGTCGCAGCGGAACTGCCACTGCAAAGGGCAAGTCACCCTCCCTCCCGTCTTACGGTGTGACTTTAGCCTTGGACTCGCAGCCTCAGAGGAAAAGTAGCAACCACAGCAGCAGCAGCAGGTGAACTATACTGGCAGCAGGCTAGTCGCCAGAGCAGCAGGCTTGTCGCCATAGTAGCAGGATAGACGCCACAGTCGCAGGCTAGTCACCATAGCAAAAGGCAAGCAGCCACGGCACGGGGAGCAGCAGGACAAGTTTTCCTGGACAACAACCTTTGCAGCAGGGCCAGTGGCCATTGAACTAAGGCCAGTGAGCCATTGGAGGAAGGCCTTGAGCCATCGCAGAAAGGGCAGTGGGCAATCGCAGTAAGGGCAATGGGCCATCGCAGCTAGGGGTACTGAAAGGAAGAAAGGCTTGAAATGGGGACTTTTCGTTCTGCAGAAAGGGACAGGCTCTCCGGCACGACCCTCTCACTCGTTCTCCTCCTCCTCCTCGTCATTCCCCTTCTCCTCTGCCTTCTTCCGCCTTCCCTCGCCCGCGAGTCACTTTCCCTCAAGTCCCTTCCGGTGTCTTCCTTCTCCGGACTGTGCAACGCCATTCACCGTGCCAACAAGTCGAAGGTGTGTAGAGCCCTGTGGTGTCATCGGGATGCCATCTGCATCCCATGACATCATGTCCTCATCACATTGTGATGTCATCTGACGCTTTACTGTCGTGTTGTGATCTGGTCATGTGATTGCCATGCAATGCAATGCCATGTGGTTTCGTGAGATTTCATGCCATGTCATGAAATGTCATGTGACTTCATGTGACATCATACATGATATATGACGTCATGTATCATATATGATGTATGTATCCTCTGTCGCCACCTCCCTTCCTCTCCTCCATCCATAGAACGGCAAACGGGATTCTCTCGCGAGCCGTTCTGTAGATTGTGTCAACAGTGAGCCTTCATACGTCCCGCGTACAGAATCGCGTGTGCCTAAACATCTTTCTGAAAACAACAGAGGCTCTCGCGCTAGAGTCCCCTTTAAATCCTGTGAGATTTTCCCCAAGGCGCAGTCTCGTTTGCCGCTCCTTTCTTCCATTCCTCAGCATTTCTATCTCCCAAACACAAACCTCCCTTCATGTTCGTGCCCCTTACACCTTCATCACCCAATGCGCTGCAATCCTACGATGAACCTGTGAACTGACGTGCAGGTCACAGTGCATGTGCAACTGCACAGCAACATTGCGATCAACCGGTATGTAGATCCTCCTCCTCCTCCTCCTCCTCCTCCTCCTCCTCCTCC